>JAJMFV010000275.1:0-174994 GCA_030568425.1 Ambrosiozyma llanquihuensis | reverse complement strand
CATAATACAGAAATTCAAAAAAAGAAAGAGATTGAACCTGTTGATACAGAAGAAAAATGTCCAAAAAGAAAGCTCCGAGACGGGGAATTGAACCCCGGTCTCCCGCGTGACAAGCGAGAATTCTAACCACTAAACTATCTCGGACTTGGATGTTTTTTAATTTTGGTGGTTAGATATACTTGGTCTGTAGGTACAAAAAAAAAAATGAAAAAAAACGCAGAATATCAGCCATAACGTCCTTCCCTTTCTTCAGTTCATTTGATTGATTACATCAGCATTTTCTCCTCTTCTTGTTCTTACTGCATAACTTATCTTTATCCCATATCTGCTCCTATGTTACCCACAAAAGGGATTTTTACCGGCGCCTGTCAGTAATGTTTTCCTATATATCTTCTGTGGTTTTAGTTTTCTGTATAAGGAAGGTAAAAGACGTAACACTGCACTCTGATTTCTTATTTCATAGTTTAATTGGATCAATTGTGAAAAAAAACGGAATAAAAAATTCCCTCATTCGAGCTCATGGTAGACAGGTGTTGTTTCAACTGGCAGAACTAGAGTGATTATTGTAATTCATAACGAATCAATCGTACTAATTGAGTGTAACGCTTGATTGTAATTATGAAAAGTTACCATCAGGTAAAATACCCGAAGCAACTGATTAGCTAATAGTGATAAAACCAGATATCAGAAGAATCAAATTGCTCACGAATAATTTCAATTTTTAGTTAGAAATATGTATCCTGCTGCTCACATTCTAATAATAATTATAAGTTGACTATTGAGATTACTGCAGTTCAGGGCGGAGTGGAAGGTAACTCATACTGAGAAGAAGATAGAAAGGAATAAAGGATAGGAACTCTATTACAAACATGTTATTATTTTCAAATAAACCTTTACAGCTTTTTATCCCTTCATACCAAGACGGCAAGTACTGCATTTTTACTTTCCCGATCAGAAGAGAGACAATCAGATTAAGAAGCACCGGATAACAGTCTCAATGGTGGGTCAACTCCAATAGCAACTAATGTTAATCATTCTCTCTTGGTTAAGCAAGATTTTCTGAAGATCTGAGTATAATAAAATCTGAAATTATACAACGAAGTTCATTTTTGAGTACTATTTTTACTTCAAAAACTCCGATTTGATGAATAAAAAAAATGATATTATTGATTATCACAGTAGTAGAGCACTTCAATAAAGTATATTCTAGCTGATTTGTGATAACGAATTGAGAGATGAAGTTACGAAAAGCTGTGTAGATGGAAGAAGAGTGTCGACACTCTCAGTGTATCAATCAGGGAGAGTATATGGGATGACTGATTGAATTTCAAGAATCGTGAAACAAATAGAATAATTATCCATGGAGATGATTTGAATCTGGAGGGTAGTCTTGAGAGAGATCGTTCATTCTTCGGCTTTATGATTAACACAGATGATTACATTCAAAGACAGAGGAAGATCAAACACAGAGCCTTTTGTACTTCCAATAATTAAACAGTCATTAATCTAATATTCATATCAAAAGAGTCATCAATCAAAATTACAAAACAAAAATACAAAAATCCAATCGTGGAACATGAACAACTAAACAGTTGGATAAATTCAATTAGCAGTGAAGTCAACGTAAGCAAAATGGAGAGAAAATCATATCGAATAACTCTTGCTTACCTTTGTAAGTCGACAACACAAACTTTTTCAGACTTTGGGCCACCATATAAAACCGCCCATTTCGTTCCCTTGGACGCTTCTTTGTTCAACGCATTGAATATATTCTTAACGAATGAACGAGGTGTAGCATTTGACGCACCACCAACTCTTCTAATCCATTCATCTTCTTGCCTTAGTGAAGTGATTGATATCATTTCCAAAACTTCATCTCTTGCCTCAATTGTAAAAACAGGGGAGTTGGCGAAGGTATCAATCAAAACTTGCGATGCCTTCGATGCTTGATCAACAATGGCCCACTTCTCCTTCTTATTACTTTTCTTGTTAGCATTAATAGCATTATTGGCCACCACAATAACCTTCTGATCATTTTTGGATGCGATTTCGGATAGAAGAGAGTTCGAAACAGTGGATTGAGCATCATCATCATTAGTAGAAATACTTGCATCTGGTGTATTAGAAATCGATTGGTTTTGGCCATCAGGAAGTTCCCCTCTGATAATGCTGACCAAATCTGAAAGATCGACTTCATAATCCATTTTTGTTTCCAAATTCTTCAATCTTAGAGGTTTGAATTTACTTTTCACCATCAGACTATGCAAACTCTTTTCTGCTTTCACTATCAAAAGCAATTTCACGTTATTGGCTAAAGCTTGATTGGCCATATCTTCAACCGTGAGGCAATTCAAAATCAGGTCGGAACCTATATCGTTACTCCAAAGTAAATTGAGCAAAAAAGGGGCAATCTCCTTTAAGATTCCAATTGATGAAAATCCAATCATAACGTCACATTTACCTGCATTATCCCATAAAGCCTTCATTTTTTCCTTCTGGTACTTTTTCTTTTTCAAGTCTTTTCTATCATTGAACATTTCCTGGTATCTTTTCATCGAACTGAACAAGAAATCCCAAGCCAATCTTAAACCAACTGCGTTAGGTAATGAGTTAGGAGACTTAGTTCTAGCCAAACTTGCAATCAAGTTATCATATCTACCACCACCACAAATGACAGACTTGAATTTCTCTTCGTATATTGCAGTAAACATTAGACCACCTTTATAAAATGTCGAGTTATAACCACTGAAAGGTTGGATTTCAATAGATAATTTCACACCAAATAACTCTAGGTACCTTATAACATTGGAGATGTAATTCAAAGATTGGTCAACTTTCATTAATAGTGGGCTATCCAGCATCAACTTATGGAACTTGGATTTACAATTATCCAACGATAAACTGAAATCAAATTGAACCAACTCGTTCAATATCGTATTCGAGATGTTTAAATCCTGCTTCAAAATAGCTCTGACATCTTTCATGGTAGACCCATAGCCAACTTCAGCAAGCATTCTGCCAACAATAATACTCTGAGCACTTTCAATTCCACAATATTCAAGAATGGTTTCCAACAGATTGCAGTGATTCATAATAATTGTAACATTAGAGGGTTTGATGAATGGAAAAATAGAAACAATCTCATCGATGATTTTAATACATTCAGCATCATAGAAAGGTAGAAATTCGACAGGATCCTTAGGATTTGAAACAATGTCAAAATCAATTTCTTTGAATTTGGTTGGTCCAGAACCTTCATCTTTTTCAACAGATCTGTAAACATATTCTATCCTATACAGCTTATTGATTGTAATCGGCTTTCTTCCAAGAAGTCTTGCCAAAGGAAGGGTCAAGTCAAAAGGCAACTGTAAAACAGAACCTGCTCTATCTAGCACCTGGTAAACTTGATAAATTGAGTCATATAGGGGATTTTTGGGAAACAGCAATGAATTATTGTCAACGAATTTCAAAGCACCATGCAATTTGAAGATCTTTTCAACTTCTTCAACGATTTTTGAATGTAGCAAATAATCAGCCGGTTGATAAATCTTCTTGGTGGCGTGATCACCAAACAACAAATCTCTCGCATAACTGTATGGTTGAGAAAATAAGATATTACGAGCTTGATGATGCCAAGATGAGGACGGGTCCACCAACGCATTCAACGCTTCTTTCATTAAGTCATCTTGCTGTTGAACTCTCACAAGACCAGTTTGTAACAACTGCTCAGCAGATGGCCTCTTATCTGGATTATGGTCTAAAAGCATCTTGATAATTTTCTTTTCAGTGGCAAGCCTTTGGCTATCGAAGTCAGAAGGAAAAACAATAGATATCGTTCTCAGGTTCCGAAGAATAGTATACCTTTCCATGGAAGTACCCAGTTGATAAACCATTTCAAAAAATATAATCCCCAACGAGTACAAATCAACTTTCTCATTATATGAACCATTACCGTTCAACACTTCATCAGCAACGTACATAGTAGTACCAATATCAGAAGTTAGATCTTCGGACGATTTGTAGACACCGGACAATTTATTGGCATTTGAAGGTAAATTGTGAACATTTTTAGCAAGACCAAAATCACCAACTTTAACATTCTGGTTTTCATCAATAAAAATATTCATTGGCTTCAAATCTCTGTGAATGATACCTTGTGCATGAATATGACTTAGCGCCTCCAATGTTTGTCTCAAAATTCTCCAGTAGTTATCCGAATCTTTAGGTAAACCTTGTCTTATCAAATCGAACAATGTACGATTCTCGCAGTACTCCATCTGAATAAACAAAACACTTCGTTTCTTGGATTTTGTTTGCTGCACAGGAGTTTTCACCAAAGTTTTGTGATCACTTTCGGATGAGTTCTGAGTATGGGAGCCAAAAGTAAACACGCTATCATTGTGAGATTCATCCTCAAATGCATTATCCTCCTCTTCATCGGAGGATTCATTATCATCTGAATCAGATTCTTCACTCTCAGAGAATTCTATTTCTTCTGGATTGAGGGATGTAGAGATGAAATCGGTATAACTTTGACTTGCACCACTATAAGTTCCTTGTGTATTGATACTCGCAGCATCTTGATCTTCATCCAGATCATCGTCGTCTTCAATATCGCTGTCACCACTATCAATTGCAGAATAATCAGATTTAAAGTTACGGCCATAGTCATCCTCTAACCATGCAGCATAGTACCTGACAACATACTGATGATTTAGCCTTGCCAACAACATGACTTCATTCAGAATTTTTGCCAATTTATCTTCGGTATGTCTAATTTTCTTAATTGCATAAAATCTACCGTCTAACTTATTTCTGACCTTCACAACTTCACCAAAGCCACCTTTCCCCAATATACCAACTTCTTCGAAATCTTGAACATATCTAGAGTACGTACGTGCTTCATTACCAAATGATATTCCCTGACTAAACGACTCTCGTTTATTTCTTGAAGCGGTCATTTTTTGAGCACCCAGCAAAGCCGGTGCATTAGATATATCACTAAATCCTGATATTCCTTTTGATTGGGAATGGCTTGAAGAGCTGGTTCCTTCATTTTGACCAGAACCAACATTATGAGAGCCCATGATATTAGATAACGGAGAAACATTCAAGTTGAGTCTCAAGAACCTAGACGGTAGTAGTTCCAATGGATCAGGCCTCTTTTTAGTTTTAGCTTCAAAAATTTCATTCAAAAATTGGTATATCGATTCATCAAGATTACCAAAGTTAAGCAACAAATCAGAAGGATTTTGAAACTCATAGATGATCTCAGTACCCATTATCATCTGTAAGAAGACTACACCAATATCCCAGACATCGGTTTTTCTTTGAGGCTTTAGAAATATAGCTGAGTTTTTATCATTGATTCTTTCCGGTGCGGTCCAGCCGTTATTATCAAATGGCAAGAAGCCTGGCTCAGAACTATCGTTATCGATATTAGGGTAATTGCTGATCATATCTAAAATGGTGTACCCGTAGCAAGTATTCGATAGTTTGACTTTTGTAGAGTTTAGTCCCTCAGGTTGACACACTTGAATTGAATCCAAACTGATACATCTATGAATCAAACCTTTCTTATGTAGATATTCCAAACTTTCTAATATCTGAATGGTCCACTCTCTAGCAGATTGAATATTAATGAAGGAAATTGTAGATAAAAGATCTCCTAAGGTTTCATCATACTCTGACAAGATTCTTATTTTCCATATGCAATACTTTTCTTTCTCTTTCATCAGCTTCTTTGTCACTTTTCTTGCTGCTGAGTTGTTCAACGATATATCCCCGTTTGAGGTGAACTCCAATTTTTCAATGTTAAACGCAAATACCCGATCTATATTACCATACCGCAACTCAGAAACAGCCTGCAACTCTTTTTCCAACATCAAAATAGATTTCTTACCCTGACTTGATTTCCAAAATGAATTGCTCAGTTCAATCTCAGTAAGTAAGTACTGAAGACTTTTTTCCACTCCTTTAGTGTTTTTACCGTATCTTCTTTTCAAAAACTTTGTATTTTTCGCAATATCTGCAATTAATTCATATGCTGGAGAATCTGACCTCACATACGGTTTCACCAAATATTGTTTAGAGACGTTCTTCAACAAACCAACCGGCTGTATGGGCACAAAACCGGTAACTGTTCTAAAGTTAAACTGTAGGTAATCAAGCTGAGCCGTTATTAGTTTATCAAAAACAAAATAATTATCTATATTTTGCTCTTGAGCAGTGGGGATCAGATTGATATCATCGATGTTCAAGGTATTACTGTTGGAATTACCACCAGAGAGTGATGGTTCAGATTCAGTGATAGGTGAAGATGGCTCGTGCTCAGATCCTTGGTGATTGATTCTTCTTTTTATTTCACTTGCAACCATTCTATCTAAGAAGTCCTGTTCCCTTTCTCTTTCTTGCTCTGCTTTTACTTGTTCTTGTTTTTCTAAGATTTCCATCTTTTCTTTCTCTTTTTCTAATCTCTTCATTCTTTCCTCTTCAAGTGACTCATTTTTAGTACTGGATTGAAACTCGTTCAAGTATTCAGTGGTGGTGGCTGCAATTGAGTAAACAACTGGACTTCCCTTTTCTTGCTTCATCAGTGAATCTGCTTCTTTCTTCAAGAATCCCATCTGTGAAGACAAGACATTATGAGGTTGCGAAAACTTGACCAAGGGCTGAGTCATTGGATAAGTTGCCGTGAATTCCACCGAGAGAACCAATGATAAAAGGGGCTCACTATAAGGATCCGACGACAATGTGATCTCAAACTTTGGAGAAGGTTTCTTATTCCAGGCTGAAGAGACAGGAGTCTTATCCACCAGCTCATCAGGATAGATAGCCTTCAATGCATCAAACTCATCAATCTGAGTCTGATAGTAGTCATCCATTTTGAACTGACCCTTAGTGACGGTTCTATTGATTCAAGATGTGAACGGTTATTATTATTGACTCTAGTAACGTAGAGGAGGCTTTTCTCTCCGACAATGCTGTTCCAATGGTCCCACCATGAGATATTCGGTATGGGCTCTGGGCTCTGGACACACGAACAAACAAACAGCGCTGCACCGCAAATCAACAGCGGCGATGCGATACAAACAACATTTTCTCCACTCAGACTCAAATACACCGTGTCCATTTAACGCCCACTTGCACAGCATCAGAGACATCAATTGCTCTTCATAGAAGCATAATAACTATTACAACACAATGGATACATTAGATGAGATTACTTCAGGTGAATATGCGATCCAGCGTGGAAAGGGAATAAACAATCTAGCTTCAACGATGAAGTCAAGAAAGGAAGACTTTGTCTCGGGCTTGTCTGGTGGTACAACACTTGACATTTACACAGTGACTTCCATCTCGTTGACTTCCTATCTAGTGTGGTGCATCTTGAAAAGAAAGCTTAAGATATTCAACGAGCCCAATTCAAAAAGCCTATTCAGTTCCATTCTTGATTTTGCCATCAATTGGAACAGCTTATTACTGTCCGTCACTGTTTACTCCAACAACATCAAATTGCTAACTTCATTGATATGTCTACCAGTGCTAACCATCATTTTCAGAGAGGATTCTGAAAAAAAGTTGCAAAGAGTTTTAAAAATAAACCTATCCAAACTCTCACCTAAGCAATATTTACCATTCAAGCCATATATTACAGTTTACAGATCCCAAATGATGATCATTACCTGTATTTGTATATTGGCCGTTGATTTTCAAGTTTTCCCAAGAAGGTTTTCGAAAGTCGAGACATGGGGTACCAGTTTAATGGATGTTGGAGTTGGATCTTTTGCGTTTTCAATGGGATTGATATCCGCAAGACCATTCCTAAGACAGAAGTTTCTCGGAAAGTATAACTATTTCAAGAACTTGATAAGTTGTTTCAAAGGAACAATTCCACTTTTGATACTGGCATTTATCAGATTGTTAAGTGTCAAGTCTTTAGATTACCAGGAGCATGTCACTGAATATGGAGTTCACTGGAATTTTTTCTTCACTTTGGCCTCGTTACCATTATTAGCCAACATTTTCTCCCCGTTAATCTTCCTTGTCTCACCTCTGGTACTCAGTTTTACAATTGGGATCTCATATGAATATCTGCTCTCTAAGAAAGGTCTCTTGGACTATATAATCTTGAGTGAAAGAAAGGATCTGTTATCAATGAACAGAGAAGGTATATTCTCACTACTGGGGTATTTTTCAATATTCTTGAATGGGTTAGCATTGGGCTCCATCATATTGCCAGTGATACCTACCCCTTCGAATCTGTTCAAACTCACAACCACCAAATCTGAACTTGAAAATAGATATTTCAAAAAATCATTCATAACACTAACCCCAACCCAAGGTCTCTTATATTCTACTATATTATTCCAAGTGTTGTATTACGTGATGGACACTTGTTATGTTTACGGAGTTTCTAGAAGGATGGCAAATTTCTTGTATGTTATATGGATTTCTGCATACAATTGCACAGCTTTATTGGGCTACAAATTGGTTGAGGATTTCATCTGGGGTGACATCCAAGTGAAAATAATCAAGAATGATGACGATGATGAAGTTGACGAAGCTCAACAACGTGAGGACGAAAAGAAACTGATTGAAGTGGCTGTTCCTGTTTCGTTGAACGCTGTTAATAAGAACAGTCTTGTGATTTTCTTGCTGGCCAATGTTTCTACGGGTGTTGTGAATATGACCTACAATACTTTGGATTCCGAGAACTGGAAGAGTGTGGCTGTTTTGATTGCATACGAGGCATTTCTTGCTTCCTTTTCCCTTCTCCTGGACCACTTTGGCATTGTCTTGAGATGAGATGAGATGAGATGAGAGCCGCGTCGACTTTTCTTTCGCGTCGATCGACGAAACGGAGAGTTTATCGAGTGCTGCGTGGCTCTTTCGAATCTAATCGGTCATATTTGGTCATATCTGATTGTGTACAGACCGATTGTAGTTACACATGTACATTTACCTCCCTTGTTAATAGACAGTATCCCCTACATATAACACTAAAGTAAACACGCATAACAACAAAATGGCAATCTCAGAAGAAATCCTATTCAAAACAACACTCAAGATGACAATCTCAAAGTTGGACTTCAAAACCGAAAAGATGAAACAACTAAACAAGATAAAACTAACTGAGATATCCAAAGACTTGAAAACCCAAGTCATGAACGGTGGAACCGAGTCCCGGAAATTCGACAGGAACATGACTTTAGTCAAGATCAAAATCAACAAGTTGATAAATGACGACAACCAGATCGATCTATTCGAGATAATCGTTGTTGATTTGGAGTTGTTGCTTTCTAAGTTGCCAAACTTGATCAATATAAGACACAACCCAAAGACAGGCGCAATTGAAAGCCCAACTGGTATAATGGACAACTCAGTGGTGAAAATCGTCAAAAGGCTAATGTATCTGTCGAATTACATCCCAATCAAAGAGTTCAAGAAACTGTGCTCGTTGTTGGCTACTAAGTTCGGCAAGGTGTTTTACGAACAGACGATTCATGAGTTTGGGAGTGCTGAGTTGGATGAGATAGTTGATAAAGATGATAGAGAGATAATCAAGAAGTGTAAAAATGATAACGTTGATGACTTGATTGAACTTTACTTGAAAGAAATATGCGATGGTTATGATATTGATTTATACGGAGAGAAAAAGAATATTGAAGATGCAGCACAGGTAGAAAGTAAAGATGATGGTGATGATTCTGATCATGGAGGAGAAAAAATCCGCATCAAAGAATCAGAAATACCGGTTGTTGAAAAGGATGAAGTTACAATTGTTAAGAAAACTAGCGATATGGATGATTTGAAGAAGAGATTCGATGCTTTGAAGAGAATATAGCGAGTTTTAGACTTGTTTGTTTGTTTTATAGTACTCGAGATTGTAGAAATATATGATAAACAATATAGATTGAAAAAACACCAAAAAGAATTTGTGTACAATAAAAAGAATGTGTACACTAGATGGTGATATAAGTGGGCTCAAAGATATATTAGAAAAGAAAACTATTGAAAAAAAAAGTATATGAAAAAATCGAAGGAAATAGACACAGATAGAGAACTAGGGGTTATATATATAGACAAAATTTGAAGAGGAGATGAAAAAAAGCGATTGATGGATGGTAAGTTCAGTAATCAGTGTCAAGAAGTGAAATGGGGTTCAAAAAAAGAAGAATAATCAAGCGATTATAACGAAGATGCAGTACAAAAAAGAAAAACTATGTCACAATAAATTGAAGGAATTGAAAGAGAGTTGATGCAGCAATTTAGATTAGGAATTCGTTGATGCAAATACCAGAATTGACCATTTCGATATGGTTTCCGTAAAACAAAGCTCTTTTGTTCAAGGCTTTTCTGATTTTCTTTGTTTCCAAAGGTTTATAGTGATTGTTAACAAGAGCTAATTGAAAGGTATTGTTGTAATTAGATTGATAACTCATCAATGGGTTCGATTCAGCAACGACTGAAGTTGAAGGGGTGGCGACTAAATCATCATCAAAGTTCAAATACTCATCGATCTTGATGGATTCGTTTGCTTCAATATTTGCAGAACTGTTCGATGCAACCATGGAGGACATTTTGGTAGAGCGAACTCTTGAGATAGATTGTGTATCCTTCTTTGAAGTTAACAAGTTGAATGAAGAGGTATCTGAGATGAGGTCACTGCAGCTACGTTTGTTGGTCACGGATTGAGCAGCGAAAGTTGCAGATATTGGGGTGATTGGAGAGCTTGGAGAACTATGATCATCATCATTCGAAATGATTGTTGAATGTGAAGATGATGATTGTTGGTCTTGAGAGACAATGATGGAGGTATCCTGATGACTTGAGTTTTCGAATTGTCTGATGATTCTATCAACTTGTTCTAAACCAGTAGTCAAATTTGAGAGATCTGAGGATGTGGATGGCGAAGGGATTTGCAAGAAATGGCTGAACTTATGCAAATGGTCATCAGACAAGAGATCCTCATCTTCTGAAGAAGATAAGTTCAGACAATCATCAAAGATGTTATTATTATTGTCAGAATCTTCATTATCGGAAGAAGAGTAGTAATCCATATCCTTGGATCTTTGTAACTCAATTTGCATCAATCTTGTTTGCCTTTGAATTTTCATCTCGGTGTGAATATCAATGGTTTGCGAAGAAGGATGGGTAATCACATCATCCTGATTGAGGATGTTTGAAAAGTTGAATCTCAAGTCATGCTTAGACAATTTTTCTTTAGGTTCGTCATCATCATCATCATCGTGATCATGTTCATCATCGTCGGAAGATTCTGCTTGTAAATCAGCAGCAGCAGCATCCAGCTTTCTCTTCTTGAGTTTCTTCAATTCTGATTTTGTTGAAGCTTTGGAAGAATTGCCATTGCTCATGGAAGCAGAAGTAAATGATTCTTGCAAAAATGATTCTTGTTGTTGTCTCTTTCTATTAATTTTGGACATTGTATGGCGATTTTGATAGTGATAAAGGCAGGGAGGGTATATGAGGGGATTAGGAGAAGGGAAAGGAGTGCAATTATAGGGAGATACAACTAACAAAGTGGGATGAAGCAAGAAACCAAGAAGCTGAAGAAAGGATAAAGTGGAAAAAGGAAATCAGATGTTTGGGTATCTGTGGACGATGCAGTGGCAAGTGGGAAATCAGAAAATAATCAGTGCTTACCATTTGTCCAATCCACACAGAACGTAAAAAACCGATTTTAATTTTAATATGGCTTTTCTAACAAAATTCTGAGATTTCAGGCATTTTTGACAATGCGACGTGGAAAAAGAAATGTTTTTTTCGAATTTTTTTCGTTTCGCATTGTCCTCGTTTCTTTTTCCCGCGCTGCGGAGGTTACGTAAGCGCCATCGTCCTGCACAGCCAGGCAGGGGAGGCCAGCCGGAGATTAACCCGTACTTTCAGTAGCCATTTTTTTCCATTTCCATTTCCATTTCCATATACGTATACATATATATATACACAGACTAAAATTCAGTCATATTTGCAAGAAAATCAAGCCTCCTCCTCGGCTTCTTCAACAACATCCCCCTTGACAACAGGAGTGATCGTCAAGTCCCCCTCTTTCACATCAATATCCACATCCATGCCGTTCTTGATCTCACCTTTCAACATCAAGATACTCATTGGATGCAAGATCTTTCTCTTGATCAATCTGTTCAACGGTCTAGCACCGTATTGTGGCTCATATCCATTGTCAGTCAACCAATCCTTTGCCACATCGGTCAAATTCACTGAAATTCTTCTCTCAACCAACTTGGTTTGTAATTCATCCAATCTCAAATCAACAATGTTTCTTAGTGCAGGCTTTGACAACTTGTTAAACACAACAACTTCATCAATTCTGTTGATGAATTCAGGCGAGTAGTAGTTCTTCATCACATCTAACACCATAGTATTCTTGTCCTCTGCATCAGATAGCATAATATCTTGACCTATATTGGATGTCATGATAATCAATGTGTTTCTGAAATCAACCTTGTTACCTTGGGAGTCGGTTAACTTACCTTCATCTAAAACTTGTAATAGTAACTTGGACACATCCGGATGTGCTTTTTCGAATTCATCAAACAACACAACCGAATATGGCTTTCTTCTAATCTTCTCTGTCAACTCACCACCTTCTTCATAACCAACATACGATGGAGGAGCACCAATCAATCTCATAATCGAATGCTTTTCTTGAAACTCAGACATATCAAATCTAACAATTGCGTTCTCATCATCAAATAAGAAATCCGCAACGGATTTGGTTAGTTCAGTCTTACCTGTACCAGTTGGACCCAAGAACATGAATGATGCAATAGGTCTCTTTTCGTTCGTCAAACCAGCCCTTTGTAGTCTGATTGCATTTGCAATAGACTCAATAGCTTGATCTTGACCAATGACCCTACCTTTCAATGCAGCCTCCATGTAAAGCAACTTATCCTTTTCACCTTTCATCATATTTTGAACTGGAATACCAGTGGCTTTGGAAATGACTCTTGCGATATCATCTGAAGTGACAGAGTCATGCAATAATGTTTGTGAGTCCTCGTCATCATTGTTTTCAACCTCTGTTGCTTGTTCTTGTTTTTTAACAGATTCTTCCACTTTTGCTTGTAACTCAGGAATGGTATAATATTGTAATCTTGAAGCTTCACCGTATTTACCTTCTCTAGTCATAACTTCTAAATCATGCTTTGCTTTTTCAAGTTCTTCTTTCAGATTCTTGATTTTTTCAAGTTCACTTTTTTGATTGTCCCATAATTCAGTCAATCTCTTCAACTCATCTTGTTTACCGTTTAGTTGATCTTCCAATTTATCTCTTCTTTCCTTCGAGACAACATCAGTTTCCTTTCTCAAAGATTCCAATTCAATCTTGATGGTCATAATCGATCTATCCAATTCTTGAATTGCATCAGGCTTAGATTCATGTTGCAATCTCAATGCTGAACATGCCTCATCCACCAAATCAATGGCCTTATCAGGTAAGAATCTATCTGTAACGTATCTATTTGAATAAACTGCGGCAGTAACCAAGGCACTATCTGTAATTCTAACACCATGATGAACCTCATACTTTTCTTTCAAACCTCTCAAGATAGAAATTGCATCTTCAACGGTTGGCTCATTGACCAGGACAGGTTGGAATCTTCTAGCCAAAGCAACATCCTTTTCAATGTATTTCTTGTACTCGTCAATTGTAGTGGCACCACAACATTGCAATTGACCTCTTGCTAAAGCAGGTTTCAACAAATTGGAAGCATCTATTGAACCTTCAGATTTACCCAAACCTAATAGCATATGCAATTCATCAATGAACAAAATATAATGTTCATCCAACTCTTTTAAAACCTGCTTAAGTCTCTCTTCAAATTCACCTCTGTACTTGGCACCACTGATCAAACTTCCCAAATCCAAAGAAATAACCTCTTTATCTTTCATCGACTCAGGAACTTCACCTTTGATAATACGCTGGGCCAACCCTTCCATGATCGCGGTCTTACCGGTACCGGCATTACCTATCAACACTGGATTATTTTTTGTTCTTCTGGATAAGATTTGAATTGTTCTTCTAATTTCTTCATCTCTGCCAATAACCGGATCCAACTTACCGTTTTTGGCCAAGTCGGTTAGGTTAGTGGCGAATTTTTTCAAAGCTGGTTCATCATCACCTTGGTCGGGATTCATTCTCATTTGAACGTTCAGTCTGCCATTTGTTGAGAAAGTTCTGATTGACGAAGGTGATAGACTTGTTCTTAATATCGACTGATGTTTTATTCCATGATTTTGTGGTATGACACTTGGACTAGTGTTGTTTCTTATGTTTGAATAGTATCTCAATGAAATTGGAGATGATTGAGATGATATACTTGGCAGCAGTTTGAAACTTAGTCTGTTAGCATCAAGCTTGGACGATGAGACTAAATTCTTGAGCGATTGTCTGTGCAGCATCATGTTTTCTTTTCTTTCTGTATTATTTCTATATGTATGTATCAAACTATTAATAGATAGATTCCAAACTTAAGGGGAAGATATAAGTTAGTGAACAGCAAACCACACCCTTGTTATATACCCCAATACCCCAACATCGCAAAAAGAAACCTCCGTGAAATGGAACTTTCGAGATTCTTGTGGAGTGTTCCAACATACACAGCCAGGAATCCACGCGGAGAAGGAGAACAGACCTGCCGGTGAAAATGAGTGGATGGTGTCACCGTATGTCACCGTATGTCACGGCAGTAGGATCACCATACTTTATATCCCATTCAACTACCAATTCTAAATCACATCACATCACATCACTTCAAATCATGCCATTATTATCATACACTTTCAAAAGGCTGAACTCCACACTATCCGCACTATCCTCAAGATCCGTGAAAGATATCGGATTCGTATTCGACATAGATGGTGTGTTACTGAAAGGATCCCGTCCTATACCACAAGCAACAACAACTTTAAACTACCTTTCAAAACATGATATCCCATTCATCCTGCTAACCAACGGTGGAGGCCAAAAAGAGTCAACCAGAGTGGACAAGATTTCGAAACTGTTAAACTTGAACACCCCAATCAACACAAAACAATTAGTTCAGTCGCATACACCGTTCAAGACCCTGGTGAAGAATCACAAGAGGGTGTTGGTGGTGGGTGGGCCACTTGATATGTCTCGTGGCGTGGCACAGGATTATGGGTTTTCAGAGGTGTTAAGACCGGTTGATTTGATCAAGGCTAATCCTCATATCTGGCCTTTCCACACCTACACGCAACAAGAAGTTGACGAGTGGGGGTTGGACCCATCTGTTTCTAAAGTTGACGTTGCAAAAGGACCGAATGAACCAATTGACTTGATCTTGATTTTCAATGATCCACGAGACATGGGAGGTGATTTTCAAATTATTCTGGAGTTGTTGAATTCAAAAGGTGGATTGTTAGGTACTGTTCGAGACTCATTTTCTTCCAAACCTGCTATCCCGATAATGTTTTCAAACAATGATTTCTACTGGGCTAATGAATACAAGCTCAATAGGTTCGGCCAAGGTGTGTTCAGAATGAGCGTTGAGTCGGTGTATAGCCACATTAACCAAGGAAGCCCACTTGAAAACACAGTGCTCGGCAAACCTTTCAAAGTGTCGTATGACTATGCACACAATCTGTTGATTGACTGGAGAAAGGGTCTGATGAACAAGAATCATGATGGGAAAGTGCTAGAGCCATTATTGAATGAATCACCAGTGTCGACGCCATTCAAGAAAGTTTATATGATTGGTGATAACCCTGAGTCTGATATTTTAGGTGCCAATTCATACGGTTGGGAGTCGATTTTGCTTAGAACTGGTGTGTATAAGGATGGTGATTTTGAAAAGAATCCAAAGTTGGCTAAACCAACACTTGGAGTTTTTGATAACGTTGAGCACGGTGTCTTCACAGCTTTGAAAGAGAATGGATTGATGTAGATACTTAGATACACATATATACATAGACTTATAGATACACGTACATACCTTGAAAATGTGAAAATATACATGGATTACCTACTTTGTGGTTATTTATATATATATATTAGTATTAGAATTCAGAGGAGAATATGAAGGAACAAAAAGGCGAGCAGAATCTAAAAAGTGGAACAAAAAAGATATAATAATCAGTGTACACCTGGACAAAGTATATCAAGGGAATAAGGAGGAGGAAGAAGAAGGAGGAAGAAGAAGAAGAAGAAGATAAAAATGATAGAAAATTGAAGAAAACAAAACGTAGCACACAGAAAACAAATGATTAAAAAAAGAAAAAGAAAACAACACAGAACATCCCCTAACGTGACGGCTATAGCCAGCATGACGATAGAAATAGAAAAACTACCAAGAACAACAAAAAAAAGAAGAAAAAGCCAAACAATGTAGATAAGAAGAGCAGCAACGGAAAATAAAAATAGTAGAACAACAACACTTGACAATTTCAAGATAGAAAAAGGACAAATGTTGATATGCAATTGGTATAAGTGAAAGATGATTGACCCGATAAAAAAAGCACACAGAAAGAGAGTTGACTGATGTTCTTAAACTTTAGAAGCAACAGTTTGTTCACTTTGCAACTTTAGAGCATTTCTTTCATAACTCTTTTCTTTGCAGTTTTGTAAACCTTTACACTTGTGTGATTCTAACAATCTATGTTTTGAGCAAAATTTACCTTGACAATAAGAGCAATCGCCAACCATTCTAAGAGGAGTTGAATTACAACAATCGAATGAGCATTTAGTCTTTGATTTTGATTTTGTTCTTTTTTTATGTTGAGGATGAGAAGGAGGGTTGATATCAAAAGTTGTTGAATCGAATGAATCAATGTTATGGGAGGAAAGGTCAACAACGGCCAAATCGTGTGCTGCTGACGATAGTGGTGCGCTCTCCTGCTTATCGGAAATTGCTGAGTCATCGGATAAGGTTAGGTAAATAGTTGAGCTTGAGTCTTTATTGATGCCATAATTGGACAGGTTTGAAGAGAATTCCATCAGTTTACCACTATACCATAGTTTAATCTTTGTAGCTGATTTTAATTTTGAAGGAGGTAATGCAACCATGGAGGCGATTTTCAAGTCTTCAACTGTGGAGTTATCAGGGATGGTGAGGTTGAATGATTCCTCGTTGTTTAGTTTAATGTTGACTTTCATGGTGATTAATGGTATGGTATGGGGGGGGTTGTTAGATAGTGATTTAGTATGAAGAAGTAAGTGAAAGGGAACAAGAAGAGCAGAGAAGATATGGTATTTGATAAAAAGAAAGCAAAGGAGGAGAGGAAGCCTGTAATCGAGTGGCAAAGGAAAGGACCACTGCACAGATTGAGAATGCGAGCCAGAGAGGCAAGTGGCAAATGGCAAATCGCAGCGATGGGCAAATCCGCACCGGTATCGTCGCACATCGTCTCGTGGTCTCGTGCCACTGATTGCAACTGTGTACGCCTTCAACGTCGATCGACGCAACGAGAGGGAAATAGTCGCGGCTGTCTATTTTGTCGTCATCACACACACACACACACACACTCTCTCTCTCTCTCTCCGCATTCTAGGCTGTGTCTCTCTCACGTTGAGTTATGCTGTAATTTTTATTATCCCGAAGTTATATATATTCTCCCTTCTGATTTATAGTAACGATGATCTTGAGTTGTGGTATATGGCAATTACTCCGAAATAATCAATGCATTACAACGGTAGAATAAGAAGATCTTCTAATTTTACCATTCATTCAATGTACCATGAAGGGGATCAAGATGATGTTCTGTTGTTATTATCATTAAAAATGTTATTGTTATTGTTTTAAGATGTGATGGTGCAAGGGTTCTCTTGTGCAACAGTGTATGTTGCTTACGTTTCAACGGGATCTGATTGGCTCCATCTATTGCTAAGCGAGCAAGAGAGCGAGCCTCTGTGCTAGTTGATCCACCAGGGCTGTGAAGGGGCAATTGCCGTGGAGCGCTCGCGGGGCACCTGGCCACCCGTCCAGAATGCGCGGGCAAAAGACCCTTGAGCGAGAGAGTTTTCCCACTGGATGACCTTTTATTGCGCTGTGATTAGCCAGAGGCTCTTGTGTGGCAATGTAGTTTCGCTCTCTTTGAGGAGTACCACCATCGGCAAAACTCCTGCACTGATCTCGCTTCCACTCAGAGCTAAACAGAGCTAAAAAGAGCTAAACACAGCAAAACAGAGCAAAACACAGATATTTTCCCAGTAAGAAAAACATTCAGCCCCATTTGCATAAAAGAATTTGCAACTGAAAACATCATCTTAAACTCCCTTTCCCTTTCCCTTTCCCTTTTACATCTGGAACTTGTTCTTTCTTTCTTTCATTATTAATCTCTCTTCTCATAAGAGTAATATATATAGATACAATCCCCTCCCCCCATAATCTTCTTGAATCTTTCCACTGCTTTCCCCTTGATTTATATATACATATATATATATATACCCACTCACACAGTCTATCTCAACTGACCCCTACTGATTTCATTTATAGAATCCATCAAATTACACATCTAAGCTGTTTTCCAATATAAAGAAAACTCTTACACACTCAAATCACACACATATTTCATCCTTATCCACATATCATTAAACTTTTAGTCATCATACTAGTTGTTTAGTCTCGGAACGCGATTGCTTTTGCTTTATCATTATATATACAAACAAACAACATACACAAAGTTTTTATTCAATTGAGCTACTTGCAATTTTGAATTAGTTATAGCTTCACATAATCAGTTAAAAATCGTCCTAATTAAACTCAAAGGACAAATAAACGCACACAAAATACACACATACACATACACATATAATAATCATGTCAATCGTCACCATAAAACAGGCCCTGTCAAAAGCCTTCGCAAAAGACACCACACAACAACCAATAACATCACAGGCTAATGACATCAATTATAGCTCAACCGAACAAGACTCTGAACTTCCTGAAGATATCGAACGTGGTAGCACTAAATTAAATGATGACGTTCAAGTTGAGGAATTTGAAGGAAATGGTGGTGCAATGTCATTTTTAAATAAAGTTGATCCAAGAGTGATGAGTGATGTGATCATTGGATTATCCGATGGTTTGACCGTTCCATTCGCATTGACTGCTGGTTTATCCTCATTAGGTGATACCAAATTGGTTATCACTGGTGGATTTGCAGAATTGATATCAGGTGCCATCTCCATGGGGTTGGGTGGTTATCTTGCTGCTAAATCCGAATCTGAATATTATAAAACTCAAGTTAAAAAAGAAAAACAAAATTTCTTTGATAATGTTGATTTATTAGAAGATGAAATTGAAGATTGTTTGGTTGATATTGGTTTATCAGATGAGACAATTGGTCATTTCATTAGAGATTTGGAAAAACATCCTAAGAAGATGATTGATTTTGTGATTAGGTTCGGTAAAGGACTTGATGAACCTGCTGAAAACAGACAACTAATAAGTGCATTGACCATTGGATCAGGCTATTTCATTGGTGGTTTTATTCCACTGCTTCCATATTTCTTCACAAGTACAGTGGGGACAGGATTGTTGATTTCGATTATAATAATGTTGATAACTTTGTTTTTCTTTGGTTATTTCAAAACTATAGTTACAATGGGTGATGATTGTTCAATGTGGAATAAAGTCAATGAGGGTTTCCAAATGGTTATGATTGGTTCGTTGGCTGCTGGTTGTGCTTGGTTGATGGTTTTTGTTTTAGACCACCATTGATTTGCTTTTCTTTCACTTGTACTATACTATAAAAAATTGATCTTATTTTAAGATAGTTTTCCATTCCATATATATATATATATAATTGATTGATTGATATCTGGGTTTTCTTTACTTTTCCATTCTACATCTTTACACTTGTTGTTTTCTGAGTAAATAATGGTATATATTCTTTTTTTTTCTTACTGTTTATACATACATATAGTTGAATGATAAATCTAGTTAATAGAAATGAAACTTGAATACGCTAACAGTATCCCACTAATCTGATGACCTACTACAAACTGTAAGAGAGTAATGATCAAAAATTATGTAGTAAATGCAGAAACATGAAATAAAGAGATGAGAAACAAAACACACGGAAATCATACACACAAACTAAAAAGAAAATAAAAAATATAAATCAAATGCACAAGAATATATGTTATTTTATAAGTATTATTATTATCGAATTCAGTTCAATGGTTTCTTACAGACAAACAAGTACATTGGAGTGAATAATTTTTGTTTACCACCTTCAACCAAGTAAACAGCAGCATCTTCCAAAGCTTCAGTAACTTGAACAGAACCTTTTGGAGCAAGACCAACCTTCTCCATCAAACCAACAGCAGCGGTGGTGATACGTCTACCGAATGTTGAAGTTCTGAAGAATGTGAATGCATCGTTCACGGATTGAACGTATTTCCAATCACCTGCTAATGGATAATACCATGGGATCTCTGCATCTTCATCTGCTAAATCTTTAGAATATTCGATTTCAAAACCAACTTCTTTCAAAGCAGAGATGGCAGCTTCAGCTTTGAACATCTTTGGAATACCATCACCAACTTCAATACCGTATGAGATTCTTCTGTGTTCAGGATTAGTGGCATCGTATTTATCGGTCATAACCCATTCATAAACTGCGAATGTTCCACCTGGCTTTAAAACTTTGTAAATTTCACCATACACACCTTCTAAACTTGGTGCATGGACAGTTGCTTCAATAGCATACACTGCATCGAATGATTCTGGTTCGAAATCCATTTGCATGAAATCACCTTTGACGTATGAAACTTGTTCTTCTAAATTGTAAATCTTAGAATAATGAGTGGCTCTTTCAATTTGATAATCATTGTTGTTCAAACCAACAACTTGACATCCTGAAAATCTAGCGATCTCTCTAGCTGGACCACCAACACCACAACCAACGTCCAAAACCTTCATGTTTTCATTCAAGCCCATCTTCAAAGCCAAGTAATGCTCGTGTCTGGCAGTGGCCTGTCTAAATGGCTCACCTTTATAGTATCTTGAAAAATGGAATGAGGAACCCCAACCATACTCGTAAAAATCAGTAACCAAGTTATAGTAGTGTTTAGTCAATGCTGAATAATCTTCCAATCTTGATTCTTCAGTTTCTTGGTCGGTTTTACCGTCCCAATGCTTGAAATAACCTTCCATTGCAACTTCTTGAGCACTTGAGTCTTTCTTTAACCATGCTTTCAAACCAGTTGAATTAGTGGCATCTTTACCATGAAGGACCTTGGCGAATTCTTTATCCTGTTCGAAATTCTTTGGTGCCAATTTGACCTTGGTATCAATTGAGCTCATATCTGTGAATATTATTATTTATGTAGGATGAATTGGGATAAGTAGTTGGTGTTTGTTATTTGTGTTAAGACAAATATAATCAAAGTTTTGAAGTATTAAGTTGAATTAAACAATTTCAAATTATCAAGTATACAACAATGAAAGAAAACCTGTAGCACCAAAGCAAGGCAATTGGGAGAAGGGAATGCATTGGACGGGGAAACACGTCTTTATAACAACCACTGAAAATTGAAAGTGGAAGTGGAAGTGAAAGAGCGTTCAGCGTTGTGTGCGGTACGAAGTATACGAGATGCATATTATGCGCTGCTAAACGACGCGCAACGAGCACTTCTTCGTTACTCTCGTTTAGGGTGTGTGCTCAACTGGCTGGAATCTGATGGTGTTTGTGTGCTTGTGTGCTTGTGTGCTTGTGGAGTAGGTTGATTCATGATTATGGCTCGAATGAGATATCTGTATGTGCACTCACTTGAATCCGGGGATCTGGATCTCGTTTGTATCATCGTGTCGTTGTACGTATACGAGGTGAACCATCTTTTTCTTCGTTTCAGTCGTTTAGAATGTGTGTTTCGTTGATACCCAACTCCACACTCTGCATCTCGTTCCTTTCCAAAGTCAGAAGTAGTTGCAGCTAGTCGTAAATTGATAGCAGTGGTAACTTAACTACGATTACCTTCAACTGAAGATAGTGGCACAATGGCAAATTTGATAGTCGTAGTAGACAATTTGCTGTCTGAATGAGTCGAGGCACTAGTGTATGGCAATTGTGGTAGACCAATCTCAATCTCAATCACAACTGCTAAAGATAGCGTTAAAACGATAGTCACATCAGACTCATTACAATTAAGATAAACTTAAGTACTGAAATGGTAGTAGAACAAATAACATTGAGAGAAAGGGTTTTAAAAAAATGAAAATTATCAAGAGTAAAAAAAAAAGATAAATGAAATATGAGTAAGTAAACCAAAAAGAAAAAAAGCAAAGCGATGTAACATACATGTACATATAGACAACATATACTGAATGGATTGAGATTTTTGTTGGTGTGTTGGTGTGTTGATGTGTTGGTATTTTTATTTATTTAGTTTCGTTTATTGAGCGGGGCGTCCGTCATGTTAAGCTGATGTTTTTTGAGATCATAAAGTAATTAATAAAGTCATTGCAAGTATAGCCATCAACGACTTAGTTATCATGGCCCCATTAGATGAAGAAATTGAGCCTGAAGCAGAGGATGATGACGATGATGAGGATGAAGATGAAGTTGATGATGACGAAGAACCTGTTTTCGAAGAGGTTGTTTTGCCGGTTGCAGTTGTTGATGATCCAGTTTTGGCAATTGTGTTGGAACCAGTAACTGTTGAGTCACCATTTGCATAAACAGTCGATCCGGTTTGTGCAGTGGTAACAGTTTGAGCAAACATAATAGATGATTTAAGGGATGTGGTGGATGCGTCGGCGACAGAGCTCAATTGAGTGTATGAGGCACCCCATGTAGAATCATAACTTGCAGCTGAGACAGCACTTGGAATTGAACTTGATATCACTTCGATATCTTCAACGTCCGATTCCAAATAAGCAGAAGCCATGGCAACAACATCATCTTCCAAGTCAACAACTAAATAAACGTTTCTTAAGAATGAATCACCCAAGATCATTGTATCATCACCTGATGAAAACAAAGCCAATTCACATGAACTTGAAGTTGCACCGGATGTAGTTGTCAAAGTGTACATGAATTTGGACAATGGGATGCTGATTTCTAAACCTTGGAAATTGAACTTCAAGTAGTAATTGTCACCAGAGGTACAAGTCATCAAGTAACCATCGATGGTACTACTATATGTCAAATCTAACTCACTAACAATCTCAGAAATGATACTGCTTGGAAGATAAGTTAGGGTTGTACCTGTATCTAACAAAGCTGCAGCGGCACCACTTGCCAATTCAACCTCGTATGATTTTGCAACGTTACCAAGAGTAATTGAATTCACCGTGACATCAATATTTATTGGAGATGAGTAACCTGAACTTTCTAAAGTGTTAACAATTGGCAGTTGTGTTAGCTCTCCAGTGTATTTATTATGATCAATACCACCAAATAAAACTGATGCTGCACTTGATGTGGTATCATTCAGATAAACAGAGTAAGTGATCTTGCTGATTAAACCATCTGATTTCAATTTTGCAGGTAAGTTCAAGTATGTATAATAAGAGGTTGTTTTGGAACTTGAATAAGTAACTTCCAACCCTTGATAACCAATACCCAAGACACCCATGTCTGAATCTGTACTATCTGCAACTGCAATTGAAAGGTCTTTAATTTGGATACCATTGATGGTGACGTCATCGTAACCCCAAACACCATCTGCAAACGTATCATCTGCATATGTGATTGAGAAGGAGGTACCATTTGAAACAAATGAAGTTGAATCGGTTGGGTCGAAAGTACCATATTCGGTACAATCGATGGTTGCTTGAGAGGCAGAGACTGAGTCTGTTGCGGTTGCTGCGACTGTGCCTGTTGCGTCTACTGCTGGCTCAGTGACTGTGATTTCACCATAGTAACTTGGTTGGTCACCACCATCACCACTATCATCAACGGCTGCTGCCTTTGAGACATCATTTGATGATGAAGATTCCAAGCTTTCAGATGAGATGTCTCTTAAATCAGAAAGGTTTCTACGTTTCTTTTTGCCCTTCAATTTGGAGGATGAGGATGATGAAGAGGAAGAAGAAGAACAGTAAGAGTTATTTGAGTTCATCACCCAAAAATCAGCGGAACCAGTATCAACCAAGACTATAACCTCATCACCATTTGAACCGATTTTGGCATTGACTGAATAGAAAGTACTTTGGTTGATCAATTCGAATTCAACTAGTCCATCAGAGGATCTTTTTTCCAAAAGAGTTGCTTCTGAATATGGAGATGAATCTTTGAAAGTTGAACCTCTTGATTTTTCACCCATGAATTTCACAAATCCAGGGTTACCATTTTGTGAGTCCAGAGATGGGGACGGTATAGCCGAAGCTGGTTTGAGTTGGTATGCAGCTATTATTGATAGACAAGTCAGCAGTTTCATTTTGAATTTGTGATTAGTTTATAGATTGTATATATATATATATATTGAGTGTGATGCTGTAACGAGGAAGGGGTATATGTTTGTATAGTAAGTCTATGCCTGTGTGATAGATGGTGGTATACGTTTAACTAAGAGTGTAAGAAGTTGAAAATTCGAGGGGGGCGGGAAGGAAGGCAATGAGAAGCGTGGCACGTAAGCTGATGTAATGTTTCAAGAAGCTTAGCTGTGGGTGAGTACGGAAGCGGGAATGTGAGGTAGGATAGGGAATGAGAGGATGAGAAGGAGTATATGGGATAGACTATATGGGATAGAGTATCTATAATATATATATATATATATATATATAGAGAGAGAAGGAATACAGGCGCAGTTGAGAAGGTAAATTACATGTTGAAAGTGGAAGAAGAAAGAGAAAGAGAAAGAGAAAGGGGTCCTCCTCCAATCGTCATCGGTGCGACACGCCTCTCTCTTTAAAACTTAAACGCGCCTACTTTACTCTCTCAAACGCACAACAATGAACACAATAAACACAATGAATAACTGTGCTGCTCCTGTTCCTGCTCCTGTGCTCAACGTCATCATTCCAGAAAGGGGAACAGGATGATCTCATGTATTATATTACCCTATTGTATATACTACATCGAACTGTCTAGCTTTAGTATCTCATGGTGCGTATGTATTAAATCCTCCCTTCCTGTTTGCTATGAGCGGGTTTCAATCCTGTTTCGAAATATATACACGCAAAAAAAAGGGCAACTCTATAAACAGCTGCTTTCCAATACAAGCACAACAACTTGAAACAAAACTACAACCATTGAACTCCCAACAACCAACCTCCCTCCTTGTGACTTAACGTAGTACATAACCTGTGATTCATCCAGTTTATCATCGACTCCGCTACCGTTGAATGCCAACGAGTAATAACCACCCGATTTAACCCCATACGTATCGTCCCGTCCAACTAATTCAATCCCTTCACCTGTACCAACTTGACCTCCCTCTCCCTTCATCTTTGCCAATCCAACCATATACTCTTCCAAGTCAACAGTCATATAAACATGCTCAAGAAAATTATCACCCAACACAACACAGTTATCTGGAGACTTGGCTATTCCTAAATAACAGTAATCAGATACGTTTTCTTTAAAATCGTTTATGGAAAGCGATATCTTCCATCCTTGAAAATCGAATTCGATAAATTGATAATCATTTGCTCCCCCTTTCATATCACCATCACATGGCATCTCATAGAAATAACCAGTATTAGTCTTTCTTAATCCTAGTTCCATTGCTATTGATTCAACTGCCTCTTCTGGAAAAAATGATAATGTGCTACCGGTATCCATTAATACCGGTACAGGTTGCGTAATCAATGCGGTCCTGGTTGTAACACCCTGTAGTTTTTCGTTATACATTGACACTTCATTCAATGTAATCTGAACCTTATATGGCTTCTTGATATTTCTTTGGTAGTCATTAACTGATTTCACAACGGGGAACAACTGTATCTCATCTTCAAACTTGCTTCTATCGATCCCACCGAATATTATCTTTGACCCAAACTCATTCAAATAGATCGAGTACATACTCTTTCCTATCAACCCATCCTGTTTCAATCTTATAGGCAAGTTCGGATACGTCTTGGGAAAAGCTGATTCCAATTCAGGAAACCCAATTCCCAAGACACCATACTCGCTGTTGGTATCGTTAACAACCCCAAACTGCAACCTCCCCAAAACGCTTTTCTCTCCATCACCATCACCAAGACGAAAGGTGTCCACACCCCAGACCCCATTAGCAAACGTACCATCCTGATACGAAATCGCAAAACGCTGGTCTAAATAACGAAAACTGGTAGAAGACACTGAAAAATAACCATACTTTGAACACGTTGTAAACTCATCGCTTTGCATGCTGTATGATTCGCAGTTTAGGTTCTGGGTGCCCTTGACCCAGAGATCAGAGGATCCTGTGTCCAAAGTGACCAAGTTCGACAAATTTTCTGAACCGAGTTGGATTTGTATTGCGTAGAATGATCGCATTGAATGTAGCACAGCTGATAGCCCGGGACCAGGAGTATGCCTGTTTCTGTTGTTGCGTTTGGTTATTTCTAATGATGATGATGACGATATGAGGTGATTATCCTGTTTTTGCTTCACTGTTTCTAGTTCGATGTAACCGTTGTTCGGAAAGTTTGAATGCCCTGTAACTGAAATGAAATGGATTATGAGCAATATCACTGAGCGTTTCAACATGTTGTCTGGAGTTGAGATATTTGATTTATAATTATGTTATGTTATGTTATGATTATGATTATGGTAATGGTTATGGTGATGGTTATGGTTTAGACGTATTATAGATGTTTATTAATATAGAAACGAGAAGAAGAAACGCAGGGTGCTATCATATCAGATCAACAACTGCGATATTTATACACTGTCCCTCCGCTATCATCAATCTGCTTATGTCTCATTTGAGTAGGAGTATATATGATTGTTGGATAAGAGGGCAAAGAGAAAAGACCAGTTTGTAGTTCAAACCGGTAAAAAAACGGGGAGGGAGGGGGAGCAATGGAAGGGATGGAACACGGTGTTGTGAACAGGACAAAAAATCACACACACCATGATGATAATGACACAAAGTAACCAAACCCACCAAAATGACTAGACGTTGTGGTTGATTGTTTCAGTTCGGCTTATTGTTTTCAAACTTGTTGGTTAGTTATTGGTTACACTTTCTAGAACCTCATCACTGAATATATTTCCATTTTCTTTAAGCAAGTTAGCCAACAGCGTAAGCGACACAGACCCGTTGAAATCATTAGACTCTCTCAACTTGTTCAAATCATCACCGTATGTATGTAACATCTTATTCAAATACAAGTTCAAAAGTTGGTTTCTGTTGGAGTTAATCTTGCCGTTCAGCACACTCGAGTCTTGTTTCTTGTTCAACTCGGTGTTCAAGTTTCTATCTAGTTTGAGAACGGATTCAAGGTCCACTTTGGTTGCGTCCAAATCCTCCTGTTTTATATTCAATCCATCGATGGTCAATTCCTCGTTGTTAGTGGTGGTGGTGGTGGTGGTCAGTTTGGATGTGGTCTCTATGGTGTCTTCAATGGCCGGTTCTAGTTCAGGCTGCGTTTCTAGCTGTTGTTCTTCTCTGTCAGAGTCATCAGAACTCGACGAGTCTGAGGAGAAATCCTCTGTTCTTCTCTTCTTTCTTGACCTTCTTGACACGGCAACCATTATCGTAGTTATAAGTGTATATGCTATGTGCTATGTGCTATGAGACTACACTACAGATCAGACACAGATCCATATCTTTATCCATATCCATATCCATTTAATCATTTAATTCGCAAAATTTAAAAAAAAATTTAAAAAAATTGTTCCCTCGTGAGCCGCACAGCGTGTCACAACGAGATGAACCTGCTTTCCAGAGCTTGTGAAGAGGTTGTTGTTGTTGGACAGTACGGGCACTTGAATGTGGTCAGCTTGTTCTTGCTTAGCCTGATCACACTGTCTTTCGAGATGATATGGTGGCATGGTAGCACCATTGGCGGGTTCGTCTTTGTTGTTTCTTCTTTGATGATGGGACATATGAAAATCGAATGGAATTTCAAATCTGAAGGTAGGTCAATCTCAAATGGAAGTTCATTCACTGTTGTCCAGTTCAAATTCGAGCTCGAGATCTTGTTGTATTTGATGAAGCTGTTGATGGACTTGAAACTAGCCAGTAATGTGTTATATAACGGCGAGTTTTCTGACGATAAGCCTAGTAGTTTGCAGTAATCATGCTTGAAACAGTCAACTAATTCATCAATGTTCAGGTGATCAAATGAACGCTCGTCGTTTGCATTGTTGGTTAGTTTTAATAGCAGCTTGGATATAAGATCCAAATGTGTTGATGTAAACTTATCGAAATTCTGCTTCGCATAATCAAACGGTGTGAAAGGTTCATGCTTATGGGTTTTAATCAACTTCAAATACTGGAATTGATGTAGAGTGAATTCCAAATTCGATCCAATCAGTTTCAAATCTGTTGAGTTTAATGTGGTCCATTCAATTGCTGTTGAAAAATCGTGATCAATTTTAATAGCATTGGTTATCTCACTCAGTAATTTAAACTTCTCAACAAGTTCAAAAGGAATAGAAAACCCTCTATCGCTAGCATACGAATCAATGATATCAAACCTACCGTTTCTAAGCAATTCCATGACAACTGCCCTGTCCAATAAGGTCTTGTTGTATGCCTTCTTGCGTATGTCAACCCTATCGTACTTGTAAATATCCGTGAGGTCAACGTTGAATATCCGATCAATTTTGGTTGAGTATGACTTTATTGACTTGTTAATTGCTTTTTGGTTTTTCAGAGTGTTATCGTTGTATTTGGTTATTATTTGTTTAACCTTCTTAGGTGTTTCGGTGTTGGCCTCATTTGAAGTAGTAGACGAAGAGAGCTGGGATTCCAATGCCTTTAGACTGGCTAATAGGTTGTTTGAGTCTTCCAAGAGGCTGTTCAGCGATTTGTTCTGCGATAAGGAGTTGATCTCCGATTCCAATATCTCGAATGACATGCTTGGATGGTGTTCCAGACAGTTTTTTGTTATCACTTCAGGAATGGAAAGGAGTGTAAAGGGGATGGTAGTTGTTGTGCATCCCCAGATTCAGTTTCTGTAATGGGAATCGCCACACAGAAAACAGCAGCGCACTAAAAATCTGAGCTGTTATCACAAAACGGTCCTTTCCAACAAAGCAGCACCGTATATTCATCTACTGTTATCTTGCCAATTCCAATTACAATCACAACTCCAGCTCCAACTTCAACTACCTAGAAATGCTTTACAAATTTATATCGCTACCTTTGAAGTCCACAGAGAGCATAGACTTTTTACAGCCAGGCTTGAAGAACTACCTACTTTCAAACTACGGTTCCATTGCTGACTTTCAAGAAGATTTCAATACTCTGAACACCCTTAGAATCAACACCATAAACCAAAGCAAAAATGACTTATCATTGACCAAATCATTCTACCTGAAATACCTCAACCATCTTGAATCTTTAGAATCTAGAATCCCAACCAACTTGATTGAATTCAAATGGAGTGAGTCAAATGATAAGGAGACATTTGTTAGTCAAGAATCAATCTCATTTGAAAAGGCTAATGTGTTATTCAATATAGCTGCAATCAACTCGAAATTGGCCAAAGAATTTGCCTCGTCCAATATGAAATCTAGTATCGAATCTTTCAATTCATGTATCGGTATCTTTGAATATTTACAGGATAATTTCATCAATGCCCCACTTAATGACTTGAAGATTGATGCTATTGTTGCATTGAAGAATCTAATGAAAGCTGAAGCACAGGAGGCTTTCATTCTCAACTACTTCAGTTCCCCAAATGTGAAAGACACACTGCTCGCCAAATTGGCTCTTTCAGCTGGTCATTATTATAAGTTGACCCTTGATTCAATGGCTCAAATTCACAAGCCTACTATTCTTGATGCATTTTCAAATCTTGTCCATTTGAAATCAAAGTATTATCATTCACTGGCAAATTACTACACTGCAATTCATCATAAAGAAGAAAATCAGTTTGGTTTTGCCATTGTCTATTTGAAGAAATCTTATGATGATATTAAAAACTATGAGGAATACTCTTCTGGCTCAAGCACATTCTGTAATCTTATTATTGAGCATGTGGCATTGGTTGAAAACAACCTAAAAGGTTTAGAAAAGGACAATGATTTGATTTATCATGAATTGCTGCCAACCATATTACCAGACATTAAAAAGCTAGATGCTTTCAAGTCAATTCCTTTGGAGAAGCAAAGAATATCAATTTCCACTGACGACGAAGATGATCACTTATTCAAAAACTTAATTCCATTGAAAGTTCATGAGAAATTATCAATTTACTCCGAAATGACCGCAAGCTTATTAAGAGTTCAAACTGAGCAAGTGGAAATCACCAATGAGGAATTTGATTCAACTTTGGAATTCTTGAACCTTCCAAGATCTTTGATTGAGTTGAAAGATTTGGTCAATGACAAGAAGGAAGATGAAGATATCGACGCTAGAGTGTTGGCGGTCTCTTCCGAGATGAACCAATCAAGTCTCCCCTTCAAAGATATCGATTATTTCAGATCGCAGATTACTGACATCATTCATAGATGCGAGAAGCTGATTGACGATTCTCCTTCTAAGACAAGCTTTTATCAATATCAAGATGAGATTACAAAATTGAAAAGATCAATGACCGAGTCATTGGATTCAGATAATAAGATTAAAGATATTTATAATAAGTTCAAGCCTGAAATCGAGTTGTTATCTAGGGGACCTGGTAATAAAGAACTATTATCCAAGTTCAAATCTGAAAATGATGCTTCTTCATTAGTTAAGCAGGTTTCTTTGCTTGATCTGGACGATGATCCAACTGACATGTCTCCTGTGAAGAACAAGATCGAGAAAGTTGATACAAAGTTACAAGAGTTAAGATACTTGAAAAAGGAAAGATTGAACACTTTTTCAGACTTGAAAGAGTTGGTGTTGAAAAATGATGATATTTCAGATAGGATGATTCTCTCACAGTTGAAAAAAAGCGAAGACTATACGATTTTCTTCAATGAAGAATTGTCAAAGTTCAAGCCATATGAAGATCGTATTAAGATTACTGTTTCCAAACAAGCCAGTTTGATTTCTGAGTTGAAAACGCTCATGAATTCCGTGGTGAATGATATGTCGATCAAAAAGAGATTAGACGATAGAAACAAGAGTATCAAGGACGGTAATTTACTGGTTATTAGATATTTGGATTGTTATGAAAACTGGAAAGTTGTCAAGTCAGGTTTGAACCAGGCTAGTGAATTTTATAAAAAGCTATTGACTTTTGGTAATAATCTGAGCTTGAAAGTGCAGCAGAGTTTGACTCAACTGCAACATCAGCAGCAGTTACAGCAGCAGCAGCAACAGCAACAGCAACAGGCGTATCAGCAATATCAGTCATTCCCACCTGCATACGCCCAAGCTCCTCCAAGCTATCCTTCACCTTCATCATCTTTCAGTGGTCCTTCTTATCCTCAAGTGCAACCACAACAATCACAACCGCAATATCAACAGTCATATACCTCCTTTGCGGCTCCAGCAGCTCATGGTTCTGCTCCACCTTTACCATCCAAGCCTAGCCAGCCTTCTGTGTCTAGCAGCCCTAATGCAACAAAAGATATCTACAGTACTCCTTCGGTGTACGACTCTTCTTTATACTCCAGTTTCAATGCTCAAAACGGTTGGAAATAGTCAAATCAATGTGCCAGTCCTCTTTAGTTTGGTTCGGGTAAAATCTTTTTATTGATAGTAATATACGTGTGTATAAATGAAAACCTAATTTTTTTATAATACAAATGATAACTGTATGTACGTAGAATAATATAAACATATGTATAAATCGACCAACCAACCTGAATCCGACCTTCGACTTGGGGGTTTCAAACTCAAATAATCTCAGATTAGCTGAATTGTTGTGGAATCATCAACCCGTTTAAACATCCAAAAAATCAGCAGCCACCAACAACTCCAATGCCATCTCAGTAGGAACCTCAAAATCAGGAAGATCCACCTGCCCTTCGTATTTCGCATTATAACAACAATACTCAACGACTTTCTCAAGCAAAACTGAGTCTATCTCATGCAATTTGATCTTATTTGTAGCAGACTCGATGAAGGATGTGCTGAGCATTGATTTGAGCGTGCCACTGACTAGTGCCGCCTCTCTCGGTATCTGAAATTGGAATCCATCTCGTGATATAAGCGTCACGTACTTGTTGTATTGTTCTTGGTTATCTTCTGTATCTGACATCGTAATTGATTTAGTAAATATCCTAAACGTCTGTGCTGTTGAGATGTGCTGGTTGGGAAGGTGTTGAAGTGGTGTTTGCTCACCAGTGTGGAAATTTGAAATGGATAACGAAATCGCGATCTGATGGCCCAAAGCTGTTTCTGTTTGTTTGTATGTGAGTTGGGTGTCTTTCCTTGCGTATGGGGAGAGCAAATTGACCATAGATACACCAACATAAAAGCATCACAATGAGTACGTCCAATCCATCACTGGGCTGGGAAAGATTGCAGGATGTCTTTTACAGAGTTAGAGAGTGTTTCACGCTACAATGGGATGCCGAAGTGGATCATCTTGACACCGACAACCAAATAATTGCCTTATCAGACTACTGTGCAATGATAGCAACATACTCCAAAACAACTAAAGATCTTACCGTTAGTTCTGGATCAGGAACATTGATATTTGAAATTGGGATACAATCTTCAAGCGAAGTTGCCTCGATTGGGTTCAATGGGAAGTTTGAAATAATTGTGATATTCAAGTCTGGGATTTTTAGAAAATATATAAACTTTGACGGAGAGTTTGATGAATACAATCTCATAACTGATGATGATGTGCTGGAGTCGAAGTTTTGGAAAGATGGATTTATTGTGAGACTTGCAAATGAGAAGTTCAAATGTATATTGGATTATGAAAGATGCGATCCTTTCGAGTTGCCCAACATTCACAGTTTTACGGATCTGAAAAGAGACATTGAAGGCTGGAATATCATTCCTCCTTCAAATAACTCTGAGTTGACAGTTATCATATCCACTTCTCAAAACTCAATCATCAAACTTACCTTGAACGATCTAGTTGAGTTGTTAAATCCGACCAATAATTCTTTCAACCTTATATCCTTCACTCCAAACCATGATTTTGTTGCAGTCCATTCAACTGTGTCAAGCGAGGTGTCAATCTTAACATCCGACTTCAAAAGTGTTTTGAACTCGTATAAGTCGGATAATACAAATGAACCATTGCAGTTAGAGTGGTGTGGTAACGACGCTGTCATCATATCCTACATCGATGAGTTAAAACTGGTTGGTCCTACTCAAGATATACTTAACTTCTACCTAGATTCCAAGACTCTATTGAAGAATGAAGATGATGGATTGTATCTACTTGATAATGGAAAATTGGAATTTTTGTCAAGAGTCGGCTCAGTGACTTTGGAAACATTCAGAATTGGATCCACCAGTCCAAGTGCAATCTTGCTAGACTCAATTGATTTGATCGATAACCATTCTCCAAAGTCAATGGAAAACTTGGAACTTATCTCCAATAGGCTTATAGAGGCCGTGGATATATGTATCAGGGCCTCAGCGGAAGAATTCGAACCGTATTGGCAAAAGAAGTTGTTACGAGCAGCGTCATTTGGAAAATCCATGATTGAGTTATACAATTCAGATGAGTTCATTGAAACTTGTAATAATTTGAAAGTTTTGAATATTATTAGACAGCCTGATGTTGGAGTGTTTTTAACATACTCTCAGTTTTTACAGATGGGAGTTGAAGATCTAATAATCAACTACTTGCTAAAGCTAAAGCTGCATTACTTATGTATGAAGATGACTGAATTTTTAGATCTTTCCATTTATGATCAAATTCTAGTGGATTGGGCATGCTGTAAGATTAGGAAATCTATTGATTTAGCGGATGATGAAATACTGACACAGATAACCAACAAACTTGTAGATAAAATTATATCTTACAGCAAAATTTCTAAAGTTGCATACCAGGAAGGAAGATTGAACTTGAGTATCAAATTACTCTCCTACGAATCAGACACATCAAAGAAAATACCCCTACTGCTCGAAATGGAACAGGATGAAATTGCTTTGATCAAAACCGACGAAGACCTAGACTTGGATTCAATCATGTATGTGCTGATTACTCTATACAACAAATTGTCAATTCAAGATTTCTTCAGGCTTTTGGATGGGAAAAATAATTCTATTGGAGTATTTAAGACATTATTTGCTAAATATGACAAAAAGCTTCTCCATGACTATTACTATCAGGATGACTCCATTGTTGATCTCGCTAACTTACAACTTGCTCAATATTTTGAGGACTCGAGCTTAGATACCAAAAAGCTCACTTTGAACAAAACATCTGCATTGCTATCGAGATCTAAATTTACAGATTTTGAGGCAAAACGATTGAAGGATGAATTGAAAGAACTAGATTTGAAAAATAAATTGGTGCCTGATGTTGACTTGAACATATCGTCTTTATCACTCATTGAGAAATTAATATGCATTGACGTTAACATGGCATCAAAATATCAAAAGAGTTTCAAAATTTCGGATAAACAATTCTATTATAAAGTCTTGAATACCTTATCGAAGGATCCTTCAAAGCATGAACAGCTATATCAATTTGCTACTGCCAAGAAATCTCCTATTGGTTATCAACCGTTCTATCTTGCATACATCAAGCAGAAGAATTATAAAGTGGCTGCCAACTACATTGATCTGTTCGCCACCAACTATAAACTACAGGTCAAACTTTATTTACAATGTAACGAGTATAAAAAAGCAATTGAAGAAGCAAATAAGAAGAAAGATGTGATATTATTGGAAAGAATAAGAGATATAACGACAAATACCGTTCATATACGACTAATCAATGACTATTTGGAAAGACTAACTGGGGTTAGAAGGTAGCGACGTTAGCCAATCTGGAATCTTTTCAGGATTGACTATTCCTTCAACTGCCAACTCATGAAGCCCAGCAAAGATATCATTACCAAGTAACCGGAGTTTGATAGTTGGTGGATCCACGCTGCTTCCACCTTTACCAACAATGCTCTTTATTTCATGGACGAATAGTTGCACTGGAACTATGGATTCATACTCATTATTAAATTCCCTATCTTGTTTACCCTTCCGCTTGTTTGTATCATAAAGCAAGTTTGATTCTATTTTATTATTCATGTTACCTTTAAATCTCAAATTTGAGATCACCTTTCTTCTTTTTCTTTCTTTTTCATCAGAAGCTTCTGACTCATCCTGATCATTAGTAAGTTCTTCACTTTTTTGACCCAACTGTAAAATAACATGATTGATACTATCATCCAAAGGGTTAATATCTACTGTACCATCCGCGTACGGAGCCCAGCTCCCCAAAGATTCTCCGAATCTAGACACACCCTTGAGCACATGTATCGAGTCGAGTGATTTTATTGGAAACTCGTCATTTGGGAAAAGTTTAACTTGATGTAAGTTGGAAGAGAGCGTCATTTCCACAGATTGCATGATTAGCTTTGATGAGATATCTGCCTCATCTATTCGGGAGTGTATAAGGTTGTTTGAAGATGTCGGTATTATTAGATAGAAGGGTTTTTTAGAGATGATATTAGGTTCGTTTTTCTTGATAGTTTTCTTTTTCAAATGAGAATATTCATACATCTGTATGCGGATTATGATTAGTGGCATAGATGGATGTCTTGAGATATAAATGTGCGTCAAGTACAAGTTGGACAAGTTTCTTATCAAGTTATCCAAAAAGTTCTGAGAATCCAAAGAGAAGATGAAGTCGCCCAATCCATCATCCTGATAAGATGGTGTAGTAACTTCGGTGACAAGCTTTGCACTTGAAGAGATCCAACTGTATGCGCCTGGTTTATCAACCATCAACTGTATGTCAATCTGTGCAAGCTGCAAGGTATTCAATCCAAGTGGGTAGTAGTCCACGAGAATATGATCAATGAGCTTTCTCTTTTGTTGCGAATGTTGTTTCAAAAGTTTCAAGCTTTTGGTTAAATCTTTAAAGTCTTCAATGAGATCCTTCTGTGTCATTCTTGCCTGCCTCTGAGATTTTGACAACTTGGGTTGTGTTATCGAAAGTGAAAGCCATAGTTCCACCAGATTGAAAAGCGAACTCGTTGAAAGCTTTGACAACTCCTTTGCGATATAGAAAGCTCGTAGTGGAGGGATATAAGAGTTTGACAAGATACCAGAATTGTGTTTCTTCATTGTTTGATACTTCAATCGCTTGCAAGAGTAGACTTTTCCAATTCAGTTCAACCCAGTTTAATATCACTTTTGAGTTGATTTGAGTTGATTTGGTTTGTTTTGATTTCCTTGTTTCGTGCAAGCAAGGCAGTGCACGATCACGTAAGCAAATTTGATCTGTCCCATTTGCGAGGCGGTGCTGGAGAATTTTGTGAATTTTTTTTTTCTTTTTTGTACGATAAATTTCCAGAGGTGAAGTTTTCAAGTGGGCCATCCCTGTTGTGTGCTTTCTTTGGTGGTTGACAGATAACACTAGAACAAATAACAATATGTCAGATACAGAAGAGTCCACAGCCCAAGACTCCAACTTGGATAGAAGAACTTTGTTTGTTCGTTCTGTGCCATTTGAGGCCACAAACGAGCAATTGTCAGATTACTTCTCCCAGTTTGCTCCAGTTAGACATGCCGTTATAGTTTACGACAACGAAAAGAACTCAAGAGGTTTTGGTTTCGTTTCCTTTATTACAGATGACGATGCATTGACTGCTTTGAAAGATGCCAAAAAAACCAAGTTTAACGGTACTAGATTGTTGAGAGTTGATATCGCCAAGAGAAGAGAACGTAAGACCGATGCTGCTGCTCCAGCTAAGGCTCCTCCAAAGACCGAAAGTGCAGCTGTGAATATAATGAAAAAGAGTGCCAAGTTGATCATCAGAAATCTTCCGTGGTCTATCCGTGATGGAGAAGAATTGAAGCAAGTGTTTGCCAAGTATGGACCTGTTAAAGAAGCTCATATCCCAAGAGGTACAAACGGAAAAATGACTGGTTTTGGTTTTGTCACTATGGGTAGACACGCAATTGCTCAAAGAGTCGTCAAAGAATCCGTTGGTTTGCAAATCGGTGGAAGAGAAGTTGCCGTTGATTTTGCTATTGATAAGAAATCATGGGAGTCACACAATGAAGAAGCTGCTGAAGAGGAAGAACAGTCGGCCGCTGAAGAAGCTTCTGACGATGAAGACGATGAAGAAAAGACCAGCAAGGTTGAAGGTGAAAACGAAGATAAACTCGAAGCGGAAGAAAAAGAAGACAATTCTGATGATGACGAGTCTGATGATGACAATGACGATGAAGAAGATGATGATGAAGGAGATGATCACGACGATGATGATGATATCAAGATTTTGGGATTAGATGGCGATGATGACGATGAAGAACGTCAAAACAGACCAAAGGCCAACAGACAAGAACAGTACACCATTTTCATCCGTAACTTACCTTACGATGCCACTCAAGAAGCTTTAACTGAGCATTTCACCAAATTTGGTCCTGTCAAATACGCATTACCTGTCATGGATAGAGAAACTGGTGTTGCCAAAGGTACTGGTTTCGTTGCTTTCAAGAGAAACGAAGATTATGAAGATTGTTTGTTGAATGCACCTGAAGTTGCCGCTAACTCTATGTTAATTCCTGATGATGTTTCACCATTGTACGTTTACGAAGGTCGTGTTATGCAAATTGCTCCCGCTGTTGACAGAGATTCTGCCAACAATTTAGCAGAAAGAAATGCTTCTGCCAGAAAGCAATTACTAGGAAGAGCTCCTGGTGAAAAGGATAGACGTAATTTGTTTTTGTTGAATGAAGGTAGAATTACTTCCAACTCTAAATTAGCTGAGCTCATTTCCAAATCCGATATGATGATCAGAGAGAAATCTTACAACTTGAGAGTTCAACAGTTGAACAAGAACCCTACTTTACATTTATCCTTAACAAGATTGGCTATAAGAAATTTACCAAGAGCAATGAACGAAAAGGCTTTGAAGGCCTTGGGAAGAAAAGCAATTGTTGAGTTTGCCACCGAAGTCAAGAATGAAAAGAGACACGGTTTGAGTAAGGAAGAAATCAGTAGATCTACCAAATTCAAGAAGGATTTGGAAGAGAAACAAAACTTGACCGAAGAACAAAAGAAGAAATCCAAGAAGCATGGTGTTGTTAGACAAGCCAAGGTTATCAATGAAGTTAAGGATTCCGGTGAATTCGGTAGATCCAGAGGTTACGGTTTCTTAGAATTCAGAGATCACAAGAACGCCTTGATGGGTTTGAGATGGTTGAATGCCCATGAAGTTACACCAACTGAAGTTTTCAATGGTTTGACCGACGAAGAAGTTAAATTGGCTAAAGCTGAAGGAATTGCTTCAAAGAGAAGATTGATTGCAGAATTTGCCATTGAAAATGCTAACGTTATCAAAAGAAGAAACGAAACTTTCAACAGAAGCAGAGATAGAAATGATAGAGAAGGTGGAAGAGGCCGTGAAGAAAGAGGTAGCAGAGGTGGTTTTGGCGATAGAGGTGGCCGTGGTGGAAGAGGTGGCCGTGGTGGATTTGGTGATAGAGGTGATAGAGGCGATAGAGGTGATAGAGGTGATAGAGGGAGCCGTGGTGGCCGTGGTGGATTTGGAGACAGAGGCGGAAGAGGCGGTCGTGGTGGCCGTGGTGGATTTGGAGATAGAGGTGGAAGAGGTGGTTTCGGCGACAGAGGCGACAGAGGCGACAGAGGTGACAGAGGAAGTCGTGGTGGATTTGGTGATAGAGGTGACAGAGGAAGTCGTGGTGGATTTGGTGATAGAGGTGGAAGAGGCGGAAGAGGTGGAAGAGGTGGCCGTGGTGGTTTCGGCAGAGACGGTGATAGAAAGAGATCAAGAGATGACGATGGACACAACGATAGAGACAGTAAGAGATCCAGAGGTTCATATGCTGATGACAAAAGAGGAAACAAAAGAGGAAACATGAGCAAGGGTGAAAACCAAGGCTCATCTTCAGGATTCTCCGATGACATCAAGTCTATCATTGGTAAGAAGCGTAAGCAAAGAAAGCAAGGAAAAAACTAAATTATTCCACAAAGTTGATACTATTACATTTACAATCTTTACTCCGTTTTATTTGTATTATAAATTTATTTCGAAAATTCGTATATCGTACTACCATATGTAATCAGTGATCTCTAGGAGGCTTTTTCATTAATGCCATTGAGTTCTCAACCCATCTATCAGCACCACCTTCCATTGCTAGAATTTCATATATCGAATATTTCAGATACTGGTTTGTGTTTGGTTCATATCCAATAACAGCAGCGTTTCTGGTGGATGGAATTCTCAACATTTCTCTTTCAACTTTCCAACCAAACATGGTAGCGATATCTTCAACATGATCCACCAGTGCCGCATATCTAGAATTGGAAACATAACTCAAAGTTGGATTCTCAGCCTGTCTATGTTTATTCACTGAATATCTAATCTTTTCACCATTTAGACTATGCGAGCAACAAGGAATGACCATGAATGGATATCCCAATAATGGAATCCAACAAGTTAATTCATCGGAATGGTTACCAATAATGAATGTATCTTTTGGAAATTCAGCAGTATTAACCTGAGGTAAATTCAATAACTCGGCACTTGAATAACATTCAACCATTTGAACCTTATTGTTTTGTTGTGACTGAGTTGATGTTGCGGAAGGGCGGACAGGAACTTTGTAGACAAATCCATTATCTGGAAGATGCGGTGCCATTGCTGATATTGCAGGATGAGGTCTAAGTAAGACTGATGGGATGATGATTTGCTCAAGTAAGTTAGATTGAACTTGAGCAGGGTAGGTGCTCCATGATTTTCTTGCTCTTGCATCTATACCCACCCCTTCGTAACCTTCCATTATCAAAATATAACATAGCAATCCATTACCACAACCCAAATCTCTAAACTGGAACTGGTGTTTGTCTATGTAAATCTTATTCCAGAATTCGATTAAAAATGCAGCAATTGCAATATCTTCAAAAACATGTTTTCTAGGATCCGTTGATTCTGACCAATTATCCACCAAAAACTTCGCATATTTCTGCTTAAGTGTTATATATCTATCTTGAAAGGTCACTTTTGAAACAACCAAATCATGATTGACTCTCTTCTGGTAACCATTCATAACACCCATTGAATGCTTCTTTGCCGTTCCGGCTAGTCTGTATGCGATTCTTATTGGTCTATCCGTGGGATTCAAATTTTTATAGTATTCGACAGATTGTGATTCAAATGGCAAGTAGTGAATTGATAACTTTCCTCTCTTATATAACAAACCAATGGATTTCACCGCTGGTAAATAAAATGGAGTCTCATCTTCAGTTTTGATATGTGGGCTATAAACAATCAAAACAGAATCTTCTTCTTGATCGTTCATGATCAAACAAGTTTGGTTTATTATATGATCTTTAGAAGGGTTTCTAGGAATGATTCTTCTGACTGTTTCTTGCAATGGTTTGAAGCATTCTTTTAATGGACATTTCTTGATTTCAAGATCGGTTAGATCTCTAGTTAGAATTTTCTCCTCATCCCAAACTTCAGAATCATTTCCATTTTGAGGTTGCTGTTTGTCCAGCAGAAGTTCTTCGGGGTTTTCCATTTGATAGTGTTCAACTGCTGGCTCTTGTTCGTCTTGCGAATATGTGTATGTGTTTTCCTTCAAGATATCGGCTCTTAAAATAACAGTAGAGTTGATATTTGGGTTCTTGATCAAATTTTCCATAGCTTGAATATAATGTTTTTTATCAAATTCAACATCCATTTCAAAGATACCACACCATTCTTCACCTAATTCGGAGACTTTGTCTCGTATGTTAGGTATCTCTGAAGGTTTTAGAGTTGATTCAAGGTTTCTATGCGGGCCGTCTTTCCAAGCATCATACTTTTTTGCTGGTGGAGCCTGTTGCTCTATGGTATTCTCTTGATCGGCCATTACCTGGTATTAGTTTTATTTATGCGATGTCAAAGGTGACTGGCTCGTTACAGATATCGATTTCTTTATTGTTCTTGATGAGTCTTGTAAAATTTTCAGTTTTCAATTTTTCAACCAAAAATCAAAAGAGCGCTTTTTTCATCTCATTTGAATTCCCTTGGTAAATCAGATCAACATGCATATCTTCTTCATAAAAACCAAAACCTACTGAAATTATTACATATACATGTGTAGCGTAGGATAACTCGAAGGAATATCATCATACACACGCACACACATCTCAAAGAAGAATAGATATTTTACGTCAACTCATCACACTAGTCATCACATCAAAACCCATAACCAATTACATGATCAAACAACTTCAAAAACTAATGAGCAAACTGACATCAAATATCACCAGCATCACAGAGACCAAGCCTACAGTGATCTCAATCTTGGGAAGCACAGGAGTAGGCAAATCACAACTGAGCATAGCATTAGCACAAAAACTACAAGGCGAGATCATCAACGTTGACTCGATGCAGATGTACAAGAACCTAAACCAAATCACAAACAAACATCCCATCTCTGAAAGAATGGGCATACCGCACCACGTCATGAACCACGTGAATTGGGACGAAGAGTACGACTTGTACAGGTTTCAACAAGAGGCAATGGTGAAGATCGAGGAGATTACACAGAGGGGAAAAGTTGCGATTTTGGTAGGTGGAAGCCATTATTATCTTCAAAGTCTCTTGTTTCTGAACAAGACGTTGAGCGGCGGTCAGGAGGCAGTTGATGATTTAAGCAAAAATGAGCTGACAAGTGAGCAGGTTGCGATATTGGATGGTCCCGGGGATGAGTTGTTTGCTGAGTTGGTTCGTATTGATCCTGTTATTGCCCAGAAGTTCCATCCTAATGACGTTAGAAGGATACGAAGATGCGTTGAGATATATTACGAGACGGGCCAGAGGCCGAATGAGATATACCACAAGCAAGAAGGTTTTGAAAATACCAAGTCAAAGTTGAAGTTCAATACTGTTTTCTTATGGTGTTATTCGAAACTGCCTACTCTTGACGAAAGGTTGGATTCAAGGGTTGATAAGATGTTTGAGAATGGAGCAGTTGACGAGTTGAATGAACTTTACGAATACTATCAAAGCTTCGATCCAAAACCGGACATGGAAAGGGGTGTTTGGCAAGTTATAGGTTTCAAGGAGTTTTTACCGTATTTGATTAAATTCGGGAAGATTGACAAGTTGCAAAAAGATGCGATTTTGGAAAGTGTTGAGTTCCAGGAGTGTTTAAATGACATGAAGGTTAGAACACGAAGATACGCTAGAAAGCAAATCAAGTGGATCAAGAATTTGTTGATACCTGAATTAGCCGTGGAAAAGGCACATGGATGGTCAAACGGTGGGAAAGTTTATATTTTGGATGCAACTGATCTTTCAAAATGGGATGGTAGAGTAGCTGAAAGGGGTACAAATATCGTTTCTGAATTTTTGAAAACCGGTGATGCTGCGTCAACTGGGTTGGTTCCTGATTCATTATTGGATGAAAAGTTGATGATAAACAATAAAACTGAAGAACAAGTGTCCACATCTACATTTTCAAGAGACAAATGGAAACATTATGCATGTGACGTTTGTAAAAACGAGAACGGAGAACCACTTCTGTTGGTTGGTGACCAGTATGAAATACATTTGAAATCAAGAAAGCATAGACATACACTGCTCAAGGGTAAGAGAAAAAGAGAATATGAGGATTACTTGGCAAACAAGAAAAAGCAGGAAGATATGTGAGATGTATAAACTTCTGTAAGGGTAAACTTTTTGAATTGATTATTATTAGACGATATTAAAAGAGTAAGAGACGAGGTAAAAGAGGAATAAGATGATAAAGAGGTAGAAACAAAAAGAAGCATGCTAGAGAGAATCATCTTTAAGCTTTCTTTTCTTCGGATGAACCTTCAGGGATTTCTTCTTCAACAACATGCTCTTCGATAGTAGCAGCCACTCCATCTTCCTCATCGAATTCTTGAGGTAGGAATGCGTTTAAGATAACACCGATGAAACCAGTAACAGCGAAATCGGTTTCCATAACCAATGTGATGGCATTCAAGAAACCAGTTAAAGCACGGTTGCCACCAGCATAAGTGAAGAAGTAATCGAACCAATCACTAACCAAAGTTGCACCGAAACCAAACATCAAAGAAGCAGTTAAAACGAATCTATCTCTTCTTGTGAATGGAGTAGTGGAGATAATCTTCAAACCGGAAACAGCGACAGAGGTGAATAAGAATGAAGTCATACCACCCAAGACGGCCTTTGGAATAGCAACTAAAGCAGCAGCGAATTTGGAGAAGACACCCATGACAATCAAGAAGAAACAACACCAGTAACCAACTGTTCTTGAAGCACACTTGGTAATGGAGATAACACCATTATTTTGGGCAAATGTTGAAACTGGGGTCATTGTCATCAAACCGGCTAAGATACCATTAATACCATCAGCCAAGACACCACCTTGAATTCTTGAATCGAATTTTGGACCATCAATTTCAATTCTTGAAACATCTGAAGAGGCGGTGATATCACCAATTGCTTCCATCATCAAGATCAAGTAACATGCTAACATGGGCAAGAAAAGTGGACCATAAACGGAAAGCTTGAAAGTGTGGACCCATGGGAAAGTGGCAACTGGAGCAGCATCGATACCTGAACGGTCGAAGTAACCACAAGCAGCAGAAACGATACAACCAACCAACAAACCCAAAATAACGGCACATGATTTCATGATTGGAGAACCCCATTTTTCACAGATGACGATGGTAACGTAAACAAGGAAACCTAAACCGATGAATTGAGCAGAACCCCATTGATAGCCTTTAGCACATGCATTAGTGGCATCCATACAACTTGATCCACCACCGAAATCTTCAAAAGCTGATTCAACAAGGGAAATACCAATAAGTAAGACAACTGGACCGGTGACGATAGGAGGGAAGATTTTCTGTAAGACTGCAGGAGGCATGAAAGAAAGGATCACTTCGATCAATGCACAGATACAAGAGGTACCTAGTAAAGCACCAAACCCATCAGGACATGGTAGTTCTGTACCAGTAGAGTCATATTTACATTCGCCAGATTTATACATCATTGGGAATGCCTTACCTGCGATAGTAATGGTTGCGAAGGAGGTACCGACAACAGAGACAATACCGGTACCGATGTAGTAAGGAGTGAAAGGGATATGGAATCTTGTGATTTGGACGGCTGATAGGATACCTGAGATGATCAAAGATGTTGACACCATGTATTGGGTAAGGTCATCATCCAAGTTTGCGTAACCAGCAAGTAAAATTGGAGGAGTTGAAAGACCAGCCAACATGGATAAAGCGTGTTGTAAACCAAGAAGGAAACCTAAAAAGATTGGAATATCATCATTAAGACCAAAGAAAGGTTGTAATTTTTCACTTGCTTTCATGAATGGGATTTTTGGTGTGAACAAATAGGCATAGTCATAATCTCCGAACAAACCATCGTAGGTTGTGAATTTATTGGCCACTTTCTTCACGACCTTTGTAAGGTTTGGCTTATTACCTTTCAACAATTGCATTTTGAGTAGTGAGTATAGGATGCTGAAGGAAGAGGTAGTGTTTATGGAGAGATGTGGGGAGGAAAAGTGGAACAGGGGAGGAAAGATACAGCTATATAAATAAGCCCAAGATTGACTCTTTTCCATCTGCGATAATAAGCGGCACAAAGTTTATTTTATTGTGTGTGTTTTCTTATCAGCAAAATTTTAATTTCCATTGTGCTGCGAGATGCGATGCGATGGCAAAGTTTTCTCTTTCCAGCCTTGATTGATGCTTAGTCTCATGATTACTTTGACTGCTCTGTTTGTGCTGTGACCTTTTCCGAGAGAGTCATACGAGAAGTGTATAGTGTTGTATTAACGAATGACCAGTGAAGAACCAATTAATGACGGTAACTGCAGTCAATGGGGTGTTCTTCAAGGAGGAAGCCGGTTTCAGCTTGCTCCAGCTTGCTCCAGCCTGCTCTAGAGACAGGGACAGAGACAGAAAAACAGAATGACAATCTCGGCTGTTTTGACATCGGATTTGTCCTTTTCCTGGAGTTTAAAAATAACTGGATTTGACAAGTTTCAGAGAGAAGACGGTAAGTTCCACGATACACGTACGACAACTGTTCTGCAATACTCTAGACTCCAGACTCAAGTGACTCGCCTCCAGTTGAGCAATGAGCAGCCAAACCTCTGCGTCGACAAGCAGAGCAGCATTCCCGGAAGCGTGCGCTGCTCGCCGCGGTCTTCTCCCTTGCCGCGCCACACAGAGCAATTCCCGATCGGATGGCTGAAGGGTCTCCTCTTAATGCCTACTCTGCTCTATATCTGCCTGCTTTTGCCTGCTTCTGCCTGCTGTGGATGTGGATATAATTACCATTTTATTGTTGCATGGACTACCAGCTGGATCTTTCTGTGCTTCTTCACTGGGTACACCTCATTGGCTCATTTCATAGGGCTGTGGCAGCTATTTCTCGTTTGTTTTTTTCTTATCTGATCAAGAAGCAGCATCTCAGACGCACATTGCTTCGGATACCTGGATATGGAATATCTGTTTGTAATCCATAGTTGTCAGTTGTATGGCTGTACACGGCATAGGGTTGCTTGTTCAAGTCCATGAACAACAACCATCGCACTATTTGATTAACTAACCTAGGCTTGTATAGAGACGTATGTATCTATTATGAATACTGTGTTGTCTCATAAGAGTTTGGTCAGCAGCTTCTTTCCATCTGACCTCGTATATTCCTAAGATGTATATTATACGGTACAATTTGTACATTGTTATTGTTCCTATTGTTCTCGATGTTACATGATCGTACATTTCCCATAGAAGATCTTCTTTATCTCTTAATTTTTTTGGCTGCACTCATGCTAAGATTGCTATTTTAATTTAACATGTGGAGAGACTATTCAGGGTCGGTTAATTATGTTTCGTTTTATAGGAGTATACTGAATTAGTAAGGTGGGGATCCGCTGATTATATATTTGCACAATATCATCATAGATCAATATAATTACTTGGATACTTATAATACGTGGTATCTCACTGAATTGGTTGTATACAAGTATCAAAAAAAAAAAAATTGAAAACCCAAAGAAATATGACAACTCGGCGAACTTATGAGGTGGTGGTCATCGATGTACTTACCAATGTGTATAATTAATCTTTATTATTCATTTGTTTCGCCGTTGGTACTGATCAATTGTAGCCGTATGAGGTACCCAGATTTTGCAATGTTTTGGATATCTTTAAGATCAATTGAATATTATCAGTTTCAAATAAATTCAATGAACTCGTTCCATTGAATATCACTAAGGTGCCATATCTTAGGTAAACAGTCACACACCAGTTTATTTATTTTAACCATCATAGTTGATCCTGATTCAATTGATTGCAAAATAAATTAATTATTTATTGGTAATCTTTAGCTCATTGATGAAATGATAAATACACTTTTAGTATCCCCTTTTGCTGTTGTTATTTTTAACACCTCTATTTTTACAGCGTACATCCTCAGAAATTTATTGTAAAATATCAGATAACAGAAATGACCATCATACCAACTCAAACCATCAATACTTGCTTACCATCAAACAAGGTAACATGATACACTACAAAAAAGAGGGAAGAGAAATGGGTTTGAAATAGTTCGAGTCCGCCACCTCTACACCAGCCGCAATTTTACACGTGAGGCGATATGGAGAGCGGGCTCTGCTTGGTTTCAAGATGATAAAAGGAGATAAGAAATATTCGAACTAAGAAAGATACATACCAGGTTTATGTATTATATTGTCAATGATATATATCTGATGATTTTCGATAATTGATATAGTGATTAGTGATTAGTGATTAGTGATTAGTGTGAAGTGTACAGAACACTGGGACTTTTTTTTAAATTTGCTGTGAGATCCGATAAATGCTTCAGGCAAGTTACACTCATCTCACACCAATGTGTAGCAGACCATCATACATACAGCATCCACATATCACAATTTTCAAAAGCCAAGCCAATTCAATTGAATTCAGAGTATTATACTATACCATACTATAACAACTTTTTGTATGAATCGCAAAGGAATGCCAATTTTAAGAGTGAAAGAAATTTCACATCCGAGTGTCTCCCCTCGGCCAACGCCGTGTACACGGCTCTTCCCGAGATCCAGCTATTCGCGTTGCCCACTCGCTCGCCCGGCCCATTCACGCCTCGCCACCTTTCTCTTATCGCGCAGCCCAGATTTGCGGCTCAGCAGCTGTCCGCGGGACCGGTGTCGACACCCGACACTCGAGTGGGCATCCCAACGCTTTTTATTTGAGCTCACTCTCTGGTGGTGTTTCTAGCATGATACCTTGCACACCTTTGTGTGCGTGTTGGAAAGCGCCTGTATCTGAGAACGCATCAAGAAGCTTCCCGTTGTCCGTGTCATGTAAATTGACTTGATTATACTCTTCATCTACTGATTCCAAGGACACGCGTTCCTTGGGAAATCTTCGATGTGGATCTATTGTAGATACCCGCTATGGAAAACCCCAACCACAGTATCGCCAATCCACACGCTCCCATGGCTCCCATGGCTCCCATGGAGAATATTCATCTCCAGAATACAACTAGATGTTGTCGAATTGCTTACGCCTACAGCGGTAAAGATACATACTATTCAATTAACAAAGCGTAACAGAAATAGTTAGCTATACATATACAAATAAAACAGAATCTTGATGAAAGAAGGGCAGGCACTCTAAGTTACCAAAACAAAAATCAACAAAAAAGAAGCAACAAAAAAAGAAGCACAACCCTTTACATCAAATCTTACAGCATCTTATAATACAAACAAAACAAAAAATCAAACACTAATCAATAACCTTCTTCGATTCAAGCATCACTCTCGCCGTTGGCTTTCTGGCTCAATTTCCAAGCTAGATAAGTAGCACTATGACCAAGCTTAAAATTGGCCACACCACTCTTCAATTTTCTCTTTTTCAAAACCGGATTCAATTCATTTGAAAGAGTATCCTCTTCAGACAACCCTGAATTCAAGATTCTGTTCGGGATATACTGTGGTGGCGCTTTGAACCACACCATAGGCGACAAGTTCGAACCGTTTTTCACTTCTTCTGGTGATATCATCGATTCCTTCCCAACTGAAAGATAGTTCTGCTTCACTAACGTGGCATTAAATCTATCGAAGTTGTCACTATCCATTTTCTCATATTTGTTTCTAACAAATCTCTGTAGTTGTTGTTCGTGGTTGGATGGAATGACAAAAGTTTGAGAGTACGTAGCTTGATTATATGGAGAAAATTGGTAGGTTAAACTATTGAATGATGATTGAATCACCTTATGACCCCCTCCTCCACTGTAACTGTGTGTTGAAGGATTGTAGTTCATAATAGGTGGAGTATTATAGTACGATGGAATCGAAGGTTGGAATTTGTTGGTGAATTGGGAAACCATTGATGATGTTGATGATGCATTCAATGTGCTCGTTGGGATACCAGATAGAGTAGGAATGTGGCCTGTTTGTTGCTGCATTTGTGGATTTTGATGGTATCCTCCATATTGAGGTAATGGTGATTGTAATGAAGAATGCATGGTTTGTCCATCAATATCACCATTCGATGAAGTTGGTAATCTGATGTTTGTTGTTGGTGGGATATAAGTCTTGTATGAGGTGGATGATAATGAATCATCAAAATAATTTGGATCATCTTCATCTTCAAATCTTTTGTAAAATATACCACCAACTAAAGGTGGTGCATTCAAATTCAAAATCTTTGGATGAGGAATACGATCCGAAGAGGTGGAATTTGGTGGCAACATGTACTTGATTGCGGATGGGAATTTCTTCAGCATTCTTGGTCTATCAAGTGGTTTCACAGGATCCTCAATATGTCTAACTTCATCAGGTAAACATGCCTTCCAAGTTCTAATCTTTGCAAAATTTAATTCTCTATCGTTGTATCTAAACTCACAAACAAACAGTGGACCTTCAAACGGAACAGCAGGATCACCTTTCAACCATCTAGTGAAATACGCAACATAACATGGACCAACAATATCTTCAATTGGATGATCTCTATACTGACCAGTCTTGAAAACTTCATTCTCTAAAAATAATCTATCGGATCTATGGGTAGTCCACTCAGGTCTATAATACCAACAAACATTGATATATTGTCTTCCATGTTCTTGCCAAATTCTAAAAATCTGTGCAATAATTGGTCTTGTTTCATCATTTGGGTTTTTCAAAAGAATCCAATTACCAACCTTGTATGTTCTTCCTTCAAAAACTGAAAATGATAATGGTAATTTACTGGATTGTAAATCACCAGTATATGCACTATCAGGTTTTGACATCTCAACATGATAAAGTCTGGTAACATTTGTCTCCAATAAATTGATATTGTTCTTCATAAATGGGTCATCACCATAATATCTTTTGTTATTGTTGATGAGTCTAATAACATCAGCCATGTATGCATCAACACTCTTGTAGAATCTTTGTTTGATCAAACCCTTGATATCAAGCATGGATATTGGATCCAAGATCAATTGGTAGTATTTTGGATGTTCCTGGATATTAGGAAGTTTATCAAAAACAGTAATGATAGTCTTACCATTAACTTTAATCTTCTTCAAACCTCTCATGATACTTTTTATTCTTTGTTCATGTGGTTTATCAACAACAGGTGGTCTACCTCTCTTAACCCATTGATCCAACATATCGTCAGTTGGAACAGCAACACTGGAAAGTCTTGGAGGATGATAGATATTTGGCACTCCTGAATCTTCAATTTTGGAAATATAGGCTGAAGGATTATAAACAGGGAAATTCGAAGAGTGTTGATATCCTCTATATGTGGTGTTTTGACCTTCATCATCCTCATCATCTTCGTCATTATCATCAAGTGCTTTAGTTTCGTCACCTTCATAATCATAATCTTGAGGTGCAGAGTTTGGAGTGTTTACAGCAGACTGGGTACTGGATGTTTGCAGAGTTGGGGTTCCGTACCTTGCTGGAAGGGATTGGGACTGGGACTGGGATTGGGATTGTTGTTGCTGATGTAATTGTTGTTGTTGTTGTTGTTGCTGCTGCTTTAGCTGATGTGCCTGCTCTTGTAGTTGCTGCTTTTGTAGTTGTAGTTGCTGCTGCTGTTGAATTTGAAGTTGCTGCTGCTGTTGTTGCTGAACCGTTGGAGTATCAGGAGCAGGAGTAACCGAAGGTGATGCAGATTCACGTTGCGAGTCAGAAGGTAGGCTACCCAAGAAAGGAAACTCAACAGTATCATGAGAAGGTATATTTGCATCCTTTATCAATGCTGGTATTATATCACTTTTGATGAAGTCATTCAATATCAAAGCCCAACGGAAAATCTCCGAACCATCCTCGTTAAACAATCTAGCATTCCACGAAATTTGAGCAATGTCGTTGACAAAAGCCTGAGGAATCGTATATCTACTATGCTTGACCAATTGTCTAATCTTGGCATATGACATTGGCTTCTTGATAACTTTGTAGTACTCAACATTGGCTCTCAATGGTAGTGTGTGGAAAACATCGTGGAAATCGATACCGTTTTCATCTCTGAGATCATACACCTTATCCAGTAACGATGCCAGTTTGTTGTTCATGTATCTCTTCTGAGCCTCGGTCACAGGGACTTTGGATAACGGTGCCATCATGGAAAGAGCTGGAGCCGGTTTTAGTTAGCAGACGGTAATGTAAACCAGATCAGTTGTCAGTTGTCAGTTCCCAGTCTCCAGTTCCAGAAAGGGCCCCTGCTAACACACAAAAACAACATTTTTGCGCTTCTTCGTGACACCAACTTTTTCTGTTTCGCAGCTGAAAACGCAAGCTCTGGTGGCACGTCGTGGAGGATTGGCAGCGTGTTCGCATTCGGGGCAGTTGGCACAGGCAGGTTATCTGATCCAGTGTGGGTGGGAGCACTCTTGCACTCCTGGTCGGCCCTTCCACTGCTCTGGGTAGGTGTCCATGGAGAGCAATGGATCCAGATATAGCAGTACCACCAACGATACCACCCGGGCTGGAGGAAAATTTGCACTCGTTTCACACCTTCATCACATCACCAGGCTGTAAAACGATATTGGCATTGGTAGGGGCAGGTCTATCTGCAGCATCTGGAGTGCCCACATACAGAGGTTCAGGAGGTTATTGGAAGGCCTACCACTCAATAGACTTGGCCACACCAGATGCATTCGAAAGAGACCCCGGATTGGTGTGGCAATTTTACTCCTACAGAAGGCACGTTGCTTTGAAAGCAGTACCAAACGAGGGCCATATCTCATTGGGTAAGATGAGTTACTTGGATAACATCAACTTCTTGACCATTACACAGAATTCTGATGGGCTTTCACAAAGGGCAGGTCATGATAGCTCCAAACTATTAGAGCTTCATGGATCTTTATTCCAGTTGAAATGCACAAATTTCAACTGCTCATACTCAGACCAATTCAACGATAAGGACCCACTAACCGAAGCATTGAACGTTGATGATTTTGAAAGCTTGAACGATTTGCCATTCATACCTGATACACAACTCCCGTTATGTCCATCATGCGAAATAGGACTACTCAGGCCTGGTGTTGTTTGGTTTGGTGAATCTTTGCCATGGAAAATGGTCGACGCTGCTGATGAATTTATAATGAGAAATAATGTTGATCTTATCTTGGTTATTGGAACATCAGGATTGATTTGGCCAGTTGCTTCCTATATAGATATAGTTAAAAATCAGGGTGCTAAAGTCGCCGTCTTTAACATCGAAAGAGATAGTGGTCCCAATGATGATGATGATGATGATACATGGCATTTTATTGGAGACTGTTCAAAATTGTTACCACTGGCACTAGAGCCTTTGGTTGGTAAGATCGAACCGAAATGACCCTTGGTTTTTATAACAACTACGCTAACGAATAATATACACTAATGATAAATCTTAATACAATACCGATAGAGTATATAGAAACATAAATTTGAGAATCAATTCACCCTAAGTAAGTCCAAATCAAATACATGATATACAAAGTTATAAACACACCTATGTAAAAAATCCACTTATCTTCAAACAACTTCCTTTGAACCTTTCTTATGGTAACCTGTGAAAATCCCAATGTTTCCAAACTCTGACCCATCTTATCCTTCACATTCAAAATAAACTCATTCTGTTCAACCAAATCATCAAAAGCTTGTCTACCCATCTCCAATATATCGTCCAACTGCTTATTGGATCTATCCAAACTATTTTGCTCTTTGTACAATCCGTCTTGCATTGACATCCCACTATATATATTCTGCGATGCTTCATTGCTATCATCATTACTGTATTCCTGGTTAGCCTTTCTATTGGTCATACTGCCATCGTAAGGATTATCCGAAACGGCAGAGGTGAAAAGCTGTGCCCTGCTCACTTCAGCCAACCCTGTCTCTCTTTGTTTTTTCAAAGATTGAAATTTCAACTTGTATTCGATCAATTCTGTATTCAAATTAACCAATCTTGATTCATTTTTGATCTTGGCGGCCTCATTCAACGATAATGTTTGCTTGTCAACGTAATCCTGGTACTCTTTCAAAGTTCTTGATAATGTTGTTAAAGTGGTTGTTATTTGGCCGATTATGGATAGGGATGAGTTGATTGGGTCTTTCTCGAAAGTTTCTAGATCTTTACGAAGCTGTTGTGTTTGCTTGATTGCCGTGTTGTAAAGTAAACTCTGTTGGTAAGGTTGAGTGGTATCAGTTTATTAGTTAGTATACGATGCCGTGGTTCGAATTGAAAAACGAAAAGAAAAGCATTGAAAATCCTTACACACCATATTAATAGTGTACACTATGTATGATTTGTAATAGTTATACTGAGCCAGTGGAATAGAACACGGTAAGAGCAGGATCACGAGGTTGATATGGGTCTCTCTTTAATAAAGAAACGTCAACAGATATTTTGACACAATGCGCGTTGTCCACAAACAACTTTGATTCTCAAACAGGAGAGTACTATACACCCCTATTGTTATCGATAATATACAAACAACAGAAAATACACACTTATCACTATACAACAAAAGCGAAAAAAACCGTAGTAGATCAATCTTGATGATTCTCTAAGCCTTCTAAACCGTTTAAACCAAACAAGAAACCCAATTCAACCCTGCTTAATCTCCCAACATTTTTTCTTCCATTTGGATCCAATGCAGCTTCAACCATCTCTTCCTTTTCCTTCTGTAATTGAATGATTCTATCTTCAATCGTCTTCTCAATTAAAATTCTATGAACGTAAACTTCTCTGGTTTGGGATATTCTATGCACTCTATCCTGCGCTTGCTTTTCAACAAATGGATTCCAAAATGGTTCTAGCAAGATCACATGGTTTGCACATGTCAACGTTAATCCAACATTTCCTGCTTTCAATGACAAAAACAAGACTTTTTTCAATGGATCTTTCTTGAAATTTTCAACAACTGCACTCTTCTCATCAACGGTCATCGAACCATCATACCTTAAAAACTCAATCTTCAAGCTACGGAAAATAATTTGCATTATATCAAACATCGTAACAAATTGACTGAAAATGATGATCTTTTCATCAGGGGTCTTAGCAAAAATATCACGAACCAGTTCAACTGTCTTTGAAATCTTTGCAGAAACCATGATCTGACCACCATCTTCAACGATCAACTTCTTAATCTTTTCAATTCTCAAAGCTTTATTACTGTTCTGACTCTCCAATTGAAATCTGGATTTGATATGCTTCCAGTCCAATTCCTCTTTCAAAACCGCATCGTATAATTCCAAATCAACTGACGCACTCTCCAAATTTGGCTCACCACATTCTGAACATTTCGCAGATCTGTCGCCATTCCATTCAGCTTCAAGATTATCATCAAAAAATTCAGTGATACAATCATCACAAATTGGGTGGGCACACCTACTCAATAACAAAACTTTGTTTTCAGGTAGTAACTCGTTACAAACTTGACAACTGAAACCCTCGTCATCTCTAATATCTTCAATTCTATCTTGCGTCTCGACTGAGTAATCTTTAATCGCATCAAATGCCTTTCTATACTCAGTAGCTTTAGCTCTTCTTTCTTTATCATCCCCAATCTTCACCAAATAATTATGATCACAAGCTTGTCTCAATCTCAATAGAAGTGTTAGAATTGATGAGTACGCGCCGGTTTTACCTTTTCCTTTGGTGTTCATCAATTTATCTGCCAATTTAGCAGAATTTGATTCCAATTCTTTATAAAAGTCTAGTTCTTTGGAGGACATCACAACGTTGGTTTCCACAATATGCTTCTCAGGCAATGTCAAGATTGGCTTACCATCGATCTCGTCCTTCTTTGTTCTTCTCAACAATATCACACTCAACAAAGCTTGAAGTTTTGTATATGATTTTTTCTGCTGATATTTGGCACCATTTTGTTTGATTGCATTCAAGATATTTCTCTTGAATTTTTCTTCCTCACAATACGGTTTGATACGTAAGAATCTTAATAGTGGATACAACTCATCCAATCGGTTCTGAATTGGTGTACCTGACAGGCACCATCTGAATTTACCTTCTAAGGTGGCAGTGGCCTTAGATGCAATTGTTAGCTTATTCTTGATATTTTGTGCTTCATCCAAGATAATTCTGTAGAATTTGGCTTGTGAGGTATAAAATGGAGATCTATAACTCTCACCACCACTGGTTGGTAAAGATTGACTTTTTTTGGCCTTTTGTTCAGCTATAGCCAATGCAAAATGCTTTTTGAATTCAGATGCCAAAGTATTATACGAGATCAAAACAGCATCATATTTTTGCAATTCTTCAAAAGTTTTGGCTCTGTTTTGTTGATGATATATATAACAGCTGAAATTAGCCCTTGAGTTCACTTTTTCATCAATTTCTTGACCCCATTGAATCAGCAGAGACACTGGTGCAACCACCAAATTGATTTTATGAGTTTCATCTTTGGATCGATTAGCTAACATTAATGCAATAGCTTGAACAGTTTTGCCTAATCCCATATCATCAGCTAAGATACCACCTTTTTGAGATTCCGCTTCTTCGCATTTTTTCAGCCACGTCAAACCCATTCTTTGGTGTTTCAATAGCGTGACATCCAAATCGGATGGATGAGGTTCTAAACCTTCTTCATTATAGTCCTCATCACGAGGAATGTTATCTAGTAAATCTTTGATTTGATCAGCTTCGTTTGAGTCATTCAGCTGATACTGAAATTTCGAATCAATATTTTGATACATGGAATCTGGAGTTTGACCTTCCCAAGGGTTATCAGTTCTTCTGAAAGGTTCAGTTGCTCTATCCCAGAGATCGTTCATGGTCATAGGTAAACTGTACTGCTGTTGCATGTTTCTTAGTACTTCTTCCTTTTGTTGATATATTAGTTGAAGAGGGTTTTGCGATGATGATGGAAATGGGGAAGAAGGAGGTATGGAGGCGGATGCATATGAGCTTTGTTGAAATGATGAGGTATTTAGATTTCCTAACTCAGCTTGTAAAGTCACTATCCTTACTCTTATCTTATGAAGATTTTCAGTTAATCTACTCCTTTTGGTGGTATATTCAGAGAGGTTTTTCTGTAACATATTTATTCTCACGTTGAAAGAGCTCATTTGTTCACCAGAGACATGGCCGATTGATTTTGATGCCAACTTTGTCAGTTGCATTTTGTCAACAGTCGTCTTTTCTATAGCTTGAGATAATGTGCTAACCATTGTTATAGCTCTATTTTCAAGATCCACAAGTGCATCGATATCGGCAATGATCTTAGATCTTCTGTCACGGTTATGATCATTTGTTTGGTTTATCAACTGAGATGTAGATGGGTTAGCATGAGACGCTGAAAACTGGAAATTTGAGCCATTTTGAAATCTATCGATAGTCATGTTGTTTGAAGCTAACGAATGCATTCTACCAAAACCACCGTCTGATTTGATTATTGGGTTTGGTTGAGGTAATTGGTTCGGAGCAGTTTTAACTTCACCAATAATAACGATATCATCATCATCGTCCTCATCGTCTTCGTTTTCATCATAATTGTTATCTGAGTCAGCATCCAAGGTCAATCTACCATTAACCAGTTTCGGTTTATTATCCAGAGTTGGCGAAACAAAGTATTGATTATCATCAGTAGTCTGGTTTGCACTGTAATGTATACTTTGGGATGGTTGGTCTTTAGGTTTTTCATCATCATCTGATATATCCGAGGTCAAATCGATTATGTCATCTTCGTTGTTAGCTTTATCATGAGGGTTATTATGACCTGCATCAAGCGATGAGTTCAATTTTCTTTTCTTGAAGAAATCGTCGTACGTCAAGTTGTCATGTTGTCTTGTTCTAGTATTGTCTATTGCAGTTGTAGTTGCAGATTCAGTGGCATTTGTAGTTGGTACTATCGTATCGTTATGTTTTGGTGGTTCCTTATCTCCTACTCTCATATGATCATTATCCAAGTCCGAGTCGATTCTTTCTGGTTCGTTATTGTAGTCATCGAACGACGGACTAGAAGAGAGTTCAAAAACATCCATCACTTGGATATTACCACTCGGTTGTAAACCATTCATATTGGAATGATGGAACGATTTGCTGTGTATATTATATATGCATATATCTATATAACCAAAACAGTGAGAACGCCTATAATAGAGCACAAGTTGAAGTAGCTGGTAAAGAGTAACGATGATCCTTTGGCGGGGATTATGGGGGTGATGCTAATAGGAAATGTATATACCACAGTATGACTTGAGGAGTAGCTCTATAGATGTCATGTGTGACCAAATTACACGGTTCACCAAACAATCAGATTAGAAAACTGACACAGTTTTTAAATTGATCAAAACAGAGAAACTCGTTCTTTTTGAAACGGGAAACGCGCACCAAATTTGATCTTCTTCAACTTCAAGAGCTCATCTACTATCTATGACTGTTGGTATGGGACACAGAGAGCATGTTTTGAACAGAGTTGGGTTTAGTACGGGAGTGTTACGTAATTGACCAATGCCGACTGGTAGACTATTGAAGACGTGATTAGGGGGTATTCGAATGAGCTCTGTGTCCGCCAGTTCGAATGGAAGATGATCAAAGAATCTGGAGAGTTGGCTTTTCCCTGGATAATCATAACGTATTATGTATTCGTTATGGGAAGAGTAGAAGTACTAAAGGCGCTTATTTATGTTTGTTTTTATTCCTCTAGTTGGGTACCAATTAAATGTGACGATTCTACTTCATTTTTATTGAATTGTATTTCTCAGAGATATATATGCACGAGTGTGTCGCAATTTCTACTGAATATGTCAATCAGAGTAATATAATTGATTAAATTTGATATCATCTACATTAATCTTTGGTGCATACATCCATTCGGTCACGCCATTCTGGAGATTATGCTCTAGGAGAAAACACCAGTCAAGAGAATAGAGAATCCCGACTCTCAGTAAATGTTCTTAGGTACATATGGTAGCCTACTCTCCAGTGACTACAACCCATTTCTTCCATATACAAACATATTGAGGAACTTCCATCATCAACAATCAAACACCAGCTAATCTAGATACTACATTGTCGTTATAAATGTCGCATGATCACACCGTCTCTGTTCAAGTGGCTACTCCAAAATGATGCACCCAAATTGACTGAGTCACACGGCGCAATTTGTCGAGCGTATCGGGGTTTCCAATTTGAGAGATTAATTGTATATAAAGCCCAGTTTCTCCACCGTACTTAGTTGCACTCCCTTCTTCTGTCTACTCCAGTGTCGTTCTCCAAGTTGAAGCCAACAACCGACACACACATCAGCAACCATACCACAAATGACACAGGAAAATATAGTGATTGTTGGAGCAGGTGTGATTGGCTTGACAATAGCATACGGATTGATCACCGAATCCAACCACCCACCAGAAAAGATCACAATTGTCTCCCAGGATTTCCCATCAACGGGACTATTAAAGCCTGAATACACATCATCCAAGAGTGGTGCCCATTACAGACCTGCACCGGCCAAGAATGAGATTGAACTAAGGGACAGCAAGTTGACTAGACCAACGTATAGATTGTTCAAGAAATTCCAAGATGAGAATCCAGAGTCAAGTATTAAATTGATGGAAGGTATTGATTATATCGAATACAAGAATGATCTTTATGAGAATTTGAGTGCTGGATATACTGAACAACTGGAGGATTTTAAAGTCATTCCCAAATATGACTTACCAGAAGGTATGAAGTTCGGAGCAAGTTACAGAACATGGTGCGTTGATTCACCTGCGTATTTGGATTTCTTGGAGAAGATGCTCCGTATGAAATACGGTGTTGTTTTCAAACAGCAAAGATTTGACTCCCTTAGAGAAGTGTCTGAACTGTTCAAAGGAAGCTTATTGATCAATTGTACTGGGTTAGGATTACAGTTCGATGGTGGCTTTGACCCTGAATCATTCAAGATCAGAGGACAAACTTTATTGCTTAGGGTTCCAGTTGACTGTGTATACTTGAACAAGACAGTTACTTGTCAATTGGCTGATGGATCCTGGATATTTGCGATTCCAAGACCATTGAATGGTGGTGTTATATTGGGTGGTACCAAGCAATTGAACAACTTTAACTCCAGTGTCTCCAAGGAAGATACCCAGCATTTGATCAAACTTGGTACAAAGTATTTCCCTGAGTTGATGGTTGGTGGTGAATTTAAAATCGAGAGAATCAATGTTGGTTTCAGACCTGCTAGAAAATCCGGTGTTTTAATCAACAAGTATATTTCATCAACAGGCGTCAAAGTCATAAACTGTTATGGATTTGGTGGTAGTGGTGTTGAAATGTCATGGGGTGCTACTGAGAAAGTTTTGTTGTTAGTTGAGGATATCAAATCAAGGTTATGATTTGTAAGTAGCTTGTTTGTTTACATATTTACTTTAGTTCCCACTTGTGTGTATATATATTCAATATATATTTATAATATAGACAGCCTTGTAGTGGTCTTACAATTCACCATTTTCTTCATCTATCAACTGTTTCAAACTAGCCAATTCTTCAATCAACTTTGGATGGCTCGAATTAAAGCATAAACCTCTTTCGAAATCAGACTTTGCATCTAGATAATTACCAAGCTTGGCACTACAAATACCCTTTCTTAGGAAGTTATCAGGAGAATTAGGAACCAATTGGCACAACAATTCAGAATCAACATATGCATCCAACCAATCTCCGTTTTTCATAGATGAATCACATCTGCCTATCAAACAAATCATCACTTCAGGTATAGTCATCTGGAAAGATTCGAATTTGGGTCTGGCTGTGGCCAACCCCAAAGCAACGTTGAATTGCTTGATTGCGTCTTGAGTTTTATCAGTTCTTAATGATTTCACAGCACTTTCATGCATCTTTTTGATCATCATGGATAGATTCTTGGTGAAGTATTCTTTGCTTGGTGGAGGTGGCACATCACCGTTCACATTTATTAGTTCTTTGATCAGTATGTTCAATTGGGTAAGTTCCAAATTCAATGTTCTGTTTTCTGAGAGTAGATAGTCTTCGTCCAACGACAATTTCTTTGCAGTGGCGTCATATTCTATTGGAAGTGCCATGTTGTGATTATATATGCTATTGTGATGATGCTTGTGATGATAGTGAACTCACAGAAGATAGGGATAATGATGAACTAGTTTATCGCAATTTGCTGTGATCATGTTTGAAACCGAGAAAAGTTGACACGCGAAGAAATCAGAGAAGGCCAACTGGGCCCACTCTGCGGTACTACGTAGTGGTTATTGCAGGCTAACTGGGTTACTTCAGCATATATATATGATGTGTATATCACGTATTAATACAACCACCAGAATTTACTTTATTTGCCACAAGATAGCATTCAAAAGCGTGTTGGGAATTCGTAAGGTTATAGCGTCTGCGATTCATCACGTGTGAAAAGTTGCCGCTCATGTCATGCATCATATCAAGGGGGATATAGGAGATGATTGTGAAGTTTTGAGTAATCCCTCTTAAACCATCATCTTTACCACATGGTATTTTTGAAAGACCTCAACAGATGGAATCACATACTGGATCACTAACTGCAAAGAGGACCGTGGAAAGTACCCTCTTCTCTCCTGATCACGTGACCTCGAGGGGGTTGTGAACCCGCATCTTTCTGCCAAAACATTTTCTGGAGCAAAGAGAAGAGGACTTGACTCTTGAGTGGTTTACAGCACCGTGTGTATTTCTGGTTTGTCTCTCTTGAAGAGACAATACCACCAACAAAAGAAGATGGCGAAATACTACTGTGATTACTGTAAATCATATCTAACGCACGACTCGCTCAGCGTTAGAAAATCACATCTAACAGGTAGACACCACATTAGGTTCTACTGCGAATACTACGACAAAATCAACAAAAGAGAGCACAAGAAACTGATCAAGAAGAATAAAACCATCAACAACAACCCAACTATAGAATATGATTTCAAAACACAGTATCAGAATATACCCGGTGGTGCTAGCTTGATTAATAGAACTTCTGCCACTGGCAACATCAGCAACAACAACAACAACTACGGTAACAGAAATGAAGATGAGGGGGCACCATACGAGATTAGAATGCCACCAAGTTTGCATGGCTTGCCACAACCTCCCGCCAGTGTATATCATTACAACATGCTAGAAGAGAAGAAGAAGATCATAGACCTGATCAACAAACGCAAGAGGCAAGAAAAGGCCGACAAGTTGAAGTAGTTTAAAGTTAAATGTTGTTTCACCATATATATGTTCCAATCAGGCTGCTCAGCCACACCGTGTGTTTCGGGGCCCCTGTCGCCGCTCGAGTTCTTGCACCATTTGCATACTAAACTGGCGAGTTTCCAGTACTTTCTTCCAAAATACTGCGCCACTTCTTTTCGCTCAAATTTTTTCTTTTTTTTTTTTGATTTGAGAAGAACAACGAGATTTTCTTGTTGTTTTCTTTTAACTCTCTTCCATTCCCCCTTCCCGTCTGGGTGGTTTTCAAGTAATATATACTCTCAACGTTACTATATTCTAGATAATAGTTAATTAATAATGTCAGCTCAACAAGTTCCTACTTTCAAGTTAGTCTTAGTCGGTGATGGTGGTACCGGTAAGGTATGTTTCATATTCTACATTTCCAGTTTCATCCATTTCTCTTATCATGGATAGCACACAAGGCGCAATTACTTTGTAACTACTCAAAAATCCAATTTTTTTGATAGGATTCACGATTAAATCAAAATGCAAAATATAGAGTTTCATGATCCAGATGATAACTGGTTGTGTTTGTGCTCGTTTAACTTCATGATTGATGGTGTGATTTGCCATGTGTCTTTTGATTTTGGTTGATTTGATTTGCTTTCACGTCACCCATTTCATGTACGCTGTTTGATTCACGCTCCAAGTTATTTTGATGTCGGGTACCTTTCATTGATCGGTCTTCATGTCATGCTCATCTATGATTGAGTTGTTGATCCAGTTGATACTTTGATCTTACTTGTTTGCTTGAATCATTGCCCTCCCCTCTCCCCTCCCCCTGTGGGTTATTTTTGATAGAGAATGAGGTTTATTGTTTTTTATTTTTTCCTTTGCCACTAGTTCAAGCCATACTAACAGTTCTATACCATTTTGAGTATACAATTTAGACCACTTTCGTCAAGAGACATTTAACCGGTGAATTCGAAAAGAAGTACATGGCTACTTCTGGTGTTGAAGTTCACCCAATGTCATTCTACACCAACTTTGGTGAAATCAAATTCGATGTCTGGGATACCGCTGGTCAAGAAAAGTTTGGTGGTTTAAGAGATGGTTACTATATCAACGGTCAATGTGGTATCATCATGTTCGATGTCACATCCAGAATCACCTACAAGAATGTTCCAAACTGGCACAGAGATTTAGTCAGAGTTTGTGAAAACATTCCAATTGTCTTGTGTGGTAACAAGGTTGATGTCAAGGAAAGAAAAGTTAAGGCTAAGACCATTACTTTCCACAGAAAGAAGAACTTACAATATTTCGATATCTCAGCTAAATCAAACTATAACTTCGAAAAACCATTTTTATGGTTAGCTAGAAAATTGGTTGGTAACTCCCAATTAGAATTTGTTGAATCTCCAGCTTTAGCTCCACCTGAAGTTACCGTTGATGCTGATTTGATGGCTAAATACCAAGCTGAAATGGACCAAGCTGCTGCCATGCCATTACCAGATGAAGATGATGCTGATTTATAAGCTTAATATTATAAAATGAAATTTTATGAATTGAAGATGAAAAGAATGGCACTACATTGTGCATCTACATGCTCTTGGCTATCTTCATTTGCACTTTTTCCTTTTTCACCCCTCTCCCATTTCGTTTTTAAATTGTGTAACTTACTGTTGTGAATTTCAACCAAAATAAAATTTACAAAACTCCATATATAATAAACCATCAACAGGATAGTATTAGTGGCAGTAGCAGTAGCAGTAGTTGATGTTGGTTACGCACCACTGCGCACACAGACTCGGGCCCAATGAAAAACGCCCAATCCACATTCGGCAGGACACGACTTCTTTGCGTGGGAGACAGAAGTTTTGGGAAAATTGTATCGGTGATTAATCAAATGACAAGTTCAAACAAAGCAACACCTGCTCTGAGACCATATAGACTACTACTGTGTATATAGCATATCAATTAAAATTACAAAGATGTTCTCATTAGTCACTAGATCAACCGTATGTTCAAGCAAAAATTATAATAGGAGTGAAAGATGGAAGGAAGTGGGGGAAAATGCGGTAGGGGATATTGATCAATGCGTGTCCTGTGCTGTGTTGCGTTGTCATTTATTGAAGAGAGGAAACTGAATGTTCTGATATATCAATTGGTATCATTGTTGAATATCTGTGATTTTAATGTTACTATGATATTATATTATTCTCCAACCAGCAACACAATCATGATAATGAATGGCATGTTTTTGTCAACGCAGTCGAAATTTTAATTGCGTACATACAAGACTGTTGACTGTTAAGTCACATTGAACAACAACAAACTCAATTTGACAATTAACTTCATTTGATAAATGATACAAGAACATAATAATCACAATTTGGGCACAGCAATTTAGAATTGAAAGACACATTCCCCTTATAATCTATTTCTCCATTAATTATGATTAGATTTGAGTATTCTTTCAACAACCACTATCCGAGACATTTACTATCAAAAATGCAAGACCCATTGCATAAAGGAGATTTGGTTTCTCAATCAACTGATGTCATTCAATACGAGGAAATCATTATTCCAGTTTGGTTATACATCCCAACACGAAACAAAAACAACAACTTCAATATTGAAATGAGTCAAGAAAGATTGTACAGCTATATCCAAATGGTGTTCATATTCCTGCACACAGATAGACACACACACACTCTGCGAACTCACTTTCCCACTCACCATCTTCTTCTCCATTCCTCTTTCCGAACTCCATTGTACACTTTGTTAGCTTATATAATAAGTCTGAATACTAACGTCGAACCACCCTCCCATTAATATAGAGAACTACCTTAGCTAGAAACGCTAGACAATTTTCTTTAACTTCCACCAGATCCAACTTGGTTTCTGAGTTATACATCAAGGAATTGAAGGCATTCAAGCCAACTGCCATTTCTGGTGCTGATTCTGAATCTGCCACTAAGCCATGGAAGTTACCAACTGCTGCTAAGATCCCATCTTTGGAAGCTGAAGGTGCTGATGCTTTATCCGAATACGATTCCGCTGCTGTTGAAGTTGTTGGTTCCACCGGTGCTGCTGTTGAAGAATACAAAGCTGACGACTGGTTTGTCTTTGAAGAAGAAGTTGAACCTGGTCACCATCATTAAATCAAACTTGGGTGAAGTTTCATCTCAAGACTAGAAATTGATAATGAACTTTGTCCGATATTATACACATATATATGATACTAATAGTATTCTATATATTGTATAGTTATATATTATTATACTACATACATACATACATATCATCTGATTTGAATTTTATATGATTACGAAAGGAAAAGAAAATACGAAAGACTCAGTAAAGAAAAGCGAGAGCAGGAGTCGCCGCGTCGATGTGCGTCGATGTGCGTCGGTCGACCCGCTGCGCGCGCTTCTGCCGAACTGAACTGAAAGAGAAACAACGGAAACAAAACAGAGCAGAAATTGTCGAAATTAGAATGCACAGTGATCACCAGACAGACTCAGTACCAACAAGCTTTTGTTATTGCCCCTTATTCCATATTGCATCATCTCTGAGACCTCTTTCTTTTATTGTTGTCATCATCATCTCTCTGTCTATTCATCACATTCTAACTGAATACAGAAAGCTTCACCTTCGTTAACACAACCACACTAAAACACACACGCTACTCTCACCGCAAACACCACTCCACAAACACAAACACAAACACAAACACAAACACATAATACCCACACCCATACCCATACATACATATACATAAATCATAATGTTTGCCATAGACACAGTGAAATCAATCCATTCATTTTATTACTTCTTGTTTCCTCATTATATGTTGACCAAAAACGAGAGCGCTTGCTTGTACGTGGTGAACATATCGATCTTGGTTTTGCTTGCATACCTCTGCCTTTCCTTATCGATGAGACTGAATCCTACATTCTAATCCTAAAATACAAAAGACAAAACTCTGGGAACGGGGTAGTGAGGGATAGTACAATGGAAAGTTTTTATTCTTTTTTTGGCTGGTTTGTTCTTTGAGCTTGAGTTTGAAATTCAAAAATGATTTGAACGTTTGTTGGTTTGATAGTTGTATTGTTTCTTTGTTGGATGGTCTTCCCTGATATTGTCTCCCATCGGTTCTCACTTTGGGTAGTATTGTCATTCATGCTGACATCCTGGTTTTTCTCATCATGGTTCATATGAACCCTCCATTTCCTCAAGGTTACATCGCACAATAATAAAAATTCACGCAGGGACAGTGTATGATTCAACTCAAAGACTCGTATATCATAAAAATTACTTGCAAGTCTTACGCTTGATTTAGAACTTGTCTTTTTTGCTTTATTCATCTTCTCCTTCATTGATTGGCTCATAATTATACTTAATTTTTTTTTGCTTTTTGGCTTGTCCGTCAGTCTGATATCTTCTCATCCTATCCTTTTTCTTTTTTGTACTACGATCATAATAATTTACTCTTGTTTGCTATATTTCAAAACTTGAAAGTTGTGTTGCTTTCATGTTTGTCTGTATTGTAAATATATAGATTTCCTGAATCCTGTTACATCTTACGAATGATTACGTGATCATGCTTATCTTCATGGTGGTGCTTACAACTACTATATGTATCACAGCTTAGACATCTACCACCGTTGGATGTGCCACCTACGGATATTTGTTTCGAGATGTGTATTTGAAAGTGAAATATAGAAGAGAACAAGAAGATAGAGATAGATGGGAAGAGAGGATGAATGCGTATATATAAGACTGGAGAAACTAACTCAAACAGATAGTAGAACAATAACAAGATGCTGATAATTGATACGATAGAACAAGGTATGAACGGAAAACTGGATGACTGTATTGCAAAAGAATGAATAATGATACCGATGAAAAGGTAAACCGAGTTGGGAAATTTCAAACAAGAGTAATCAACTTCATTTGAACAATAACTTTAAATCGATCTTTTCTTGTTTTTATCAATGACATGACCGTCAATTTTATCACTACCACTTGAACTATCATCGCCATCGCTAAAGTCAACAACTTCTTCACGTAGATGCTCAGAAGAGATATTGAATCTCGCATTCACTCCTAAATTGAACGAGTTTTTAGGATTCTCCATAGATGATGATAATTTCAACTTGTTGTTGCTTGTTGATGTGGCAGATAGAGCAGGACTGTTTATGATAACCCCTGGACTAACAGGTCTTGAGATTCTTGATGGGGTAGTTGGAGCTGGTGTCGTTGGGGCTGTTGATGTAATTGGTAGATTGCTCGTTGATGATAATGATGCTGATGAGACTGCTGACGGGAATGGATTGTTCTTGGAGAAGTTTCGGGATGATGATCTGTTCAATCCAAAATTGGACTTGATGGTTCTAGATGGCGATAATGTAGTTGGTGAAGTCGATGTCAATGTGGTCGGACTAGTTAATTGCTGTTGTTGTTGTTGTGAGATTGATAATCGAGTGGTTTGCTTGCTCAACGAGTCGGAGGATCTATTTTCAGCAAGCGAATCTTTCAAAGAAGAAGCTGGAGGAAGGACAATTGATGATGTTAAATTTGAAGTAGAGGATTTGTGTTTATTAGGTTGCGGAGATTCAAGATCAATCAAATCTATAGGTGCGGTAATCTCAACAGAAAGTATGGATGAACCAGATATCTGTTGTCTAATAGCAGACATAGGTGACGTTGATAATGATGATGAAGGGAAAGGATTGTTTGTGGACCATTTTTTGGCTGATAAGCTCTGGGCATTTTCAATATCAATGTTTTCAGCATTACCAGTGATAAGTGTTTCGGAATCGTTACTAGCAACATTTGTATCAATGGTAATGTTTGGTGTGGAGATGATCTTACCTTCATTCAAATCTGGAAATCTTTCTTCAACATTCTCAAGATAAAAATCCTCTGATCTGGCATCACTGTCGTGCATAGACAACTCGGCACTTGAAACAGATGGAGAAACCATCAACAAATTATTCGGGGATGAGGGTTGAAGCCTCTGTTCTTGTTCCAGTTCCTGGGTTTTGAGTCTTTGTTGCTGTAACTGCTGTTGTTGTTGCATAGCCATCTGCATCTCTATTGGATCTCTAGGAATAGCTTTGAATGGTGAAAAAACAGGGATCAAACTTGCAGTGAACGGTTCGATTCCAGGATGGACTTGTTCCACGGATGGATATCTATACTCTCCCAATCCAAAAATATCTTCAAAATCAATCTTTGTTAAATCATAAGAACCCATAAGTTTCAAAATCTCAATCAGAATCTGATAAACGTTGGGTCTAAATTGTGGGTTTTCTTGTAACATCAAGTTAATTAGATTCTTTATACTATTTGAAATCACTGGATTTGAAGGAAATTTATAAGCACCGTGCAATATTGCCAGCTCACCAGAATTCTCGAAAGGTGTTGTATAGTAACATAACTTGTACAGGAAAACACCAAGTGCCCAAATATCTGATTTATCATCAATTGGAATACCTCTATACAAGTCGAGCATCTCAGGTGATCTATACTGAGGTGTGGTTTGATGAAGCAGGTCATTTTGTAAAATTTGAAATTCCTGCTGTGTTCTTGGAACTCTCAAAATGGGACAAGTTGATCCGAAATCACACAACTTAAAATTGAATTGTGAATCAATTAAGACATTTTCAATCTTGATATCTCTATGGATCAATTTCAATGCATGCATAAAATGAACAGCTTTGCAAATATCGTACATAATTTTTAGAATCTCACTCTCCGTTAGTTTGGTGGTTAGTCTTGAATTCATGTAATCTAAAAGTGATTTATTACTGCAGAGCTCCATCAACACCAAAACCTCGTAGTATTGTGTCGAGCCTAATCTTGAGGCATTGGAGTCATAGTATCTAACAACATTACGGCATCCTGAAAGTCTCTGCATAACTTCAACTTCAGCACGTAACAAATTCAAGCCTTCCTTGTTTGGCACAATGACTCTTTTAAGACAGGCAATGTTGGAGTTGTTATGAGATGGATGGATTTCGACGGCATATATGTGCGCAAACCCTCCTTCAGATAGATATTTGACAATCTTCACATCATGTTTACCAACTTTCAAGAGTTTTCCCGGTGGCAGCTTTTCTAATATTGGCTGTTGCTGTTGTTGTTGCTGCGGCGGTTGAGGTTGATGTTGATGTTGACTCTGGGGTTGGGGTTGAGGTTGAGGTTGAGGTTGATGGGGAGGAATTTTTTGAGCAGATTTGGAGGGAGTTTGATTATTCGGGATTGGAAGCTTAGGAATATCAGGCTTCGATGGCAGTTGTGATGGTGTCTGTGATGAGTTGGCTATTGGTTGGGGAGATATGGATTTAGTTGATGTTACTGGAATATCAGTGTTGGAGTTATTATGTTGCAACGGAGTTTGGATATTGTTCAACATCCCAATGTTGGTGGATGACGAAGACATTATTCTTGGAAAACTACCCCAATTCTCTTTTAGGCTTCAATATGAGTTGGATATGTATATATCTCGCAATACTAGGGTTCTTGGTCCAACAGTGAAGCTGGTGCCCCTGGATCTGCTCAAAATGGATGTAGACAGATGTACGTACCAAATATCAAACGAGGCGAATTGCGTGCGCGGCCCAAAAAGCAGCCGGAAGTCCAATTGCAGCTAATTGAATGTGCCGGTGACGTAATCCGTTGCGTACTCGTGCACCCTTCACCACCATCTTGGTTGCAATGGATGGTTGGCCCAGGGTGGTCTTACAAAATAAACACAAGAGGTAGAAAGATATGGCATCTGGTTTCATTCATTGGATATACTAAGTATATACATAATTAATAATGTGTGCACATAAACAGGAAAGGAAAGGTGAAGAATCAAAATCAGCAAAAATAAAAATACAACTTTAAAACTATGGAACTCAATTATTTAGAATCGGTTTCTTTAGTAGCTTCAGAACCGGCTTCTTTACCAACTTCATAAACTTCAACAACTTCACCACCTTTGATAGATTCGTCAGGATGGGTTCTCATTGAATCACCGAAACTACCTTCACCCAATTGGGTAATGTCAAAGCCGTTGTCAACCAAGTATTGTAAGAATAAGATATCTTCTCTTTGCATAGCCTCTTGATCAACAGGAGGTAAACAGAACAGAGCAATGATACCAGCAACAATGGCCAATGAGGAAGCCAACCAAAATGGAACTTGGTAACCTTTATCACCTGGATAATGGGCTTGGAAAGATGGGAAGGCATAGGTACCACAGAAAGCACCAATCTTACCGAAAGCAGCAGCCATACCGTAGTAAATACCTCTCACTGGGGTAGCACTTGTCTTGGAAGCCAATAAACCAATGTTATCACCAGGACCGAATTCACCCAAAGTTAAGAAGATACCGTAAACAACAACGAAACCACCGATATGTTGAGTTAAATGATGGTAACAACCAGCCATAATGTAACCGACAATTGCTTGTAAAAACACACCAATTGCAAGGGTTAATCTTGGTCCCATGTAATCAGTCACAAAAGCACCTAAGAAGGCACCTGGAATATAAAAGAGATTAAGAACAACGTTCCAACCGAAAGTCTTGTACATGTCACCATCTGGGATAATAGAGTCCAAGATCGGAGTGGAGTAGATACCGAAAGCGTAAGCGGAGAAATCGTAAATCCACCAAATAATAGCAACGGCTAGTAATCTAAACCAATAGTACTTGATGACCAACATCCATGGAACTTGAACCTTTTTGAAATTCAACTTTTGAAATTGTTCACCTTCTTTGAATTTCAATCTCATAATGAATAAAGAAATTGGTGGAATGGCACCGATACCTAAGGTGACTCTCCAAACAGGTTGTAAATGATTGGTACCACAGATCCATAGCAACACCATTGGAACAAATGAGGAAACAACGAAACCCATATCAATCATGAAATTTGTAAACCATGCAAAATATCTGTTTCTTCTACCAGCTGGTAACAAAGCTGAAGCTTCAGCACAAGCAGCGGAACCAGTTGGATATTCAGCACCGATAAAGATACCCAAGAAGAATCTATAAGCGGTCAAAGCAGCAAACAAACCACCGGCATCACCACCATAGTGAGCTTGAGTTCCCGCACCCCAAGCACCAGCACATAAGATTGCAAACACAATCAAACCTGCTGATGAGATCAACATACCAGCTTTTCTTGAGATGTAATCGGAAAAGACACCAAATGTCAACTGTCCAACAACTGTACCGACGAACACAATAGACGAAACGTTTTGAATAGCGTGGGACTTGGTATATTGAGTACCATAAATTTTCTTCAAACAAGTAGATGCAGTACCAATGGAGTTATTAACGTAACCATCGGAAAATAAACCAGCACCAGCGGTGAAGATTGGCCAGTATGACATTTTCCCAGATGGGAGGATTAGATCTTCACGAACTTTGTTTGCGGATTGGGATAGAACCTGTTGAACATCCAAATCTTCATCAGAGTTCAACTTTCTGCCCCATGTTATCTCTTTTTTGTAAATAGCAGGAATCTCAGAGAATTTAAGCATCTTGTTGAGATTAAACTGTGTTTAGTTAGGGAAAAACTGGAAAGTAAAAAAGAAAGAGGTATTCACATCGTATTACTTGCTTCTGTTGCAATTGTATGGGATACGGTTGGTGTCTTATATATGTAGATTTTCATAAAAACTTGAGATGGTCAGGAATTGGGTTGAGGAGAAAGATAAACGGGGTTTTCCATGCACCGCGGAGACGGGGGAACTCACATAGAATTTTGTCCTCGGATTCCCCCTTCCAAAGTGGAAAGTATCTGTTTTTTGCCAAATTTGGCGTAAATTGCACGTTTCCCAATTGATAGTACTATCTATCTCTGTCTGTGTCTGGGTCCTTCCCCTGCTGGCTAAACGTGTGATAATTTAAAATATTTTCAATATCACCGCATTGAAGGATTAAGGTTTTGTTTGAAATGAACTATAGATGGCATTATAGTAATTCATCATCACGGGATTGTGATTCAGACTAGTCCCCAATTTGCTTCACTTCACTTGCTCTCCCGCGTTCTTTCCCCCTGGCAAGAGGAAAAGGTGCTGCTTGCTGCTGGTATCTCAAACACCTCCGTGACGGGGACACGCTCTCTGTGGGTGCACAAGGACTCGGGCACGAGAGGCTCTGCTCTCTCTTGCTTCGAGCACACCTACTTGACATTACACTATCACTTGCAGACTAGACTGAGGTGGAAGCCATTGGTTCATGATAAGCTGTGTTACTTGCCAAATTTATAGCTATTCTACCAGCAGCAAGTTGGAGATCTTTGACTTGCCCAAACGCAACTCCTCGCAGCCATGTTGTAAATGATCACGCACTCTACAGTGTACTTGAAGGAATGATCAGATCTAGAGATGCTGGATAGCCTACAATAAGCAAAAGACCTTAAAAGTGGATCTATTATTATTCTGAAAGTTTCGATAATGAAGATCATTCGCTTTTCTTACTTTCAGATGCAGTTTTTGTAGACGTTGGATTTTTTTAATTAATCTCAAGACATGTGTCCTATGGTGAGGAGTACTATACCCTTGCATGGCGTGCTTCAATAGTGCTCATTTCATACATCAGCCAGCTTTGTACATCATGTTAAGCTCTGGAAATCGTGTTTGGAGAGTGAGTTGGAATGGATCCAGTTCTTTTGTACCCACGGTTTTGTTCAATTGAAGTTTTTGGATGATCATTTGACTCCTGGTTAACCATATAGATGAATGGCTTGTTGAACAGCAAGAACCAAAGAATAGGAGCACTACATTGTTGGATTATCGTGATGGAGTTGATGAAAGTGTTTCTTTTTTTAAAGAAAGACCTGTTGAGTTCTTCCTAGTAGATATCTATTTCCCATGATATTCGAAATGTAGTTGTCTTTATCCAAGGTAAATAAATGGCACGGCTATGCAATGAGATTCGCAATACTCTAGTGGTATCCTTGATCCAGCGTCAATTCCGAAGCACCAGAATGAGGGCCAAACTGAGCACATGAGAGGCTTCTTTGAGTATGATACAGTGAAATTTCGTAATCCCGATGCTACTTCAAAGTTATCATGGTTTACGTTTACATACCGTGTCAGTCGCAACCTCCAACTGTGCCAGATATATATATTTCCTCCACATGAATCCATGTGAGATAATTAACCCGATGCCTCGAGAAATAGCACGCACTCCTAACCAGCGCTCCGATGATGTCAGCACTTAACTAGACTCACTCAAACACTCTTCTTAGCTCATTCAAATTGCCAGCACGTGCAAATGGCCCTCTCTTTGAATGAGCCCAACATATTGGTATTGCATTCGGACATATTACATTGTTAATTGAGTGGTTTTAAAAGTCCTCGGGACCTAGATCGACTTGACATCAAATTCAACTGATCAACACATATATTCACCCTTCTGAGTATATGTTTTTGAAAATGTTAGTGTGTATATCATCTTGGTATGAAATCCATCGTGATAGCGTGAGTGTTGGTTCTTATCTATTTCTGAGCAATCAGATAACCGTTCCATTTGTTCTGCTGCTGTTGCTGTCGCTGGTGTGAACCGAGTGGCTGTGCGCGTGTTTCGTATCCGGTGCCCCTGTCCTGCTGTGGGAGGTGTGGTCTGGTAGGTGCGAGTGCGGGCGAGTTGGCGGTCTTGGCCGGGGTGTGTTTCTGGTTCTCTTGGTGCTCTTGGCTGGGGATGCGATGACTGGCGCCCCCTAATGGAACTCCATTAATCTGGCTTTTAGGGACAGTACGATGAATAACGTGCTTTTACTTCGTTAAACTATACCAACTCTTTTGACTTGCACTTTCAAGTGTTCAGTATACACTTAGCAAGCAAACCCCATATCTTTTCATTTCTCAAAACCATCCACACGATCCCATGTTTATCCGTCAACAATAGAGTACGGCTTGGGCCTTTGTTCGCTTGAGGCCTCGGTCAAACTAACAAAGAAAAAACAAAACTAGCATTATCTCGTGTTTTGTCCTTCCATATTCCAACATTGTCCGTCTTCTAAAAACACAGTTTTGAATTCCAATGTAAATTTTATCTTCTTTTGTTCTCGTTTTGCCATAGGTGATGGACTGTCTCTTGATCTCATTATCATATTTAAAGTTTGCTCTAGTTTGGATATCAGTTTACTACGGCTGCTCAATGCAGATACACTAATGATGCTGTCACAATAACCGTTAAGATAACCACTATCTCTCCCTACCCTTCCCCTGTCTCTTTCAGTGCGTGTGTGTCTTTCTTTCTGAGTCGGGATAACATATACGTTAGATCCTCGGCTTAATTTGGTGTAGCTGATAAGTGTAGCTAGTGCAAAGCTGATACAGGTACATTGTTAGACTTATATTATCAGACCCTCATGATTACAACCCACAAAACCTCTCAGATTAGAACTATTCAAGCCAACTTCTCAGTTTATCAACCAGTAACTGTTATCACAATTCGGTTAGCTTGTATTCTGGTATCGTTGCTCTCTTGGCTTATTGTTAGTGCATTGTAATATGCTGTGATAAGAAATCAAAGATATATACACCTGATACCCCACTTGTCTTGTTTCTTGGGCTTCCATAGGCATTAATCTGCAAGTGGAATAAGTTTCTTGATTGAGATAATCGCAACAATCACAATACATCAAAGAATCCCAAATAACACTACATCATCGAGCATCCATCATCATGTCATTCGGGGTTAGCTTCGGCGTTGTAGCTAAAATTGCTTCCTTGTAGATAACAGACACCTGAGTTCTTTAATAGTTGCAGATAAGCGCATGGCTCAGACCGTGAGAAGAATGTGGAAATTTCCATCCGCACGGCGCAATTTTGGGTGGACCAGTTTCTTAGATAAGCTTCACCCATATAATAGACCGTTATATTCATGATTGTATATATACATCTTAAATTTGACATTGATGTTGATGTTGATTTTGTGATTTCAAAATTTCATTTGCAAAGTAATGTTGTTTGACCGGTCCTGATATGGACCAGTATATCCGTGAAATGCGCCGCATTAGTGTTATTGCGACTTCATTAGTAATACTCGTTAATTCGCTGCTACATTTGAACTGGGCGATATCGTGTACTGTTTTATTCAGGTTACCTGCCACATTCTGTATATCTCGCCACTTGTACGCTCTTCAAAACTGCTATAAGCTGCTGATATTATGCTCTCATGAAGCAGCCGAGTGCTGAGTGAGGTGCTAACTATGAACACGAGCTCGGTACCTTCATCTCCTCGCGGCGCAGTGGCACTTTTTTCTCATCGCTGTTTGGAACGTGCTTCAGGCATCGATATGACATAACATGTTTTTCAGCAGACTTGTTTCAGAAGGAAAGCTGTAGGTTGTATTTGTCTGTTATTGTTCCCCGATGTATTTCTACTAATAATTAAGAGACCCAGCTATACTTAACAATGTTCAATCACCATATACTTATAGAGTTCTTGAACAAAACAAATTTACACAGTCACCAATAAAGACATATAAAATGGTGGCAGTTTACAATGATAGAGTATACACTCGAGCATATCTCAACTTGAAAGAGCGACTTTCTCAAACCTGGCTCAATTATTACACCGTATTCCTATTTCTAATCCTCATAAAGCTAGTCATCTTCAAGAAAGCATTGGAAAATTCACTCACTCATGCAAAGACCCAAACCCACACAATCTGCAACACAGCAGAAGTGTACGCCAGTTCAATGGTCTCAACCCCTCATTACTTCGCCAAGATGGCAAATGTCCTGGTGGCCAAGGGTATGAATGAGGCAAACATAGCATTGGTTGATGGTTTGAAACTCATCTTGAAAGGCTCAGAGAATCTTATTTTCTTTGCTATTGAGATGACAATTGGAACATACACTTGTGTGCTAACCGCTGCTGTTGATGGTGTTGTGGATATTGCTTTGAATGCAACTGAATCTGTCATCAAACTGGCTAATGCTACGATGGTTTCAATAGCCGATGACTTAGAAGACGGACTGGAGGATCTTTCAAGTTTGATTAATAAGGTTTTGGATAAAGTTGATACTGTGATTGATGAGTTTGAGGATTTGTTCGGTGATGATGACAACAGTACTGAGATCAGTTCTCGTTTCAAAAGTGTGGATTTGACTGTGTCGTCACTTAAAAACTGGTCTATTTCCAGCACTGTGCTTGATAAGATCACAAAGTTGGAATCTGAGGTTCCAGATTTCGATGATATACAAAATTACACAAAAAACCTCATATCCATACCATTCACTAAACTAAGCGATAAGATTGAATCAAGGTTGAATGATACATTTACAGCCGATGAAATGCTAGTTCCTTCAAAGAAAACTCTAAGCTTTTGCAACTCGTCTAATGAAATCGATGAGTTTTATACAAACTCAGCAGCGTTGTTGCATAAAACATCAATGGTAATCTTCATTTTGCTGATCCTTGCAATGGTTGGGTTTGCCCTATTTGAAGCTTATGGGGTGGTCAAACAGTGGAGTCGAATAATGCAAGCTTCTGAACAAATACAACAATATAACATATCAGCCAATAATAATAACTACCACCATTACAATATTGAAGTCATAGATTCTCTCCAGCATCGATATTCTAGTATGCTTGGCTCTTTATTGGGAAGAAAACTCGGCGGTAAAAGTGAAAGGTTTGAAAATAACACTAGATGGGTGGTCAATTATATTACCTCCACCACGGCCATGTGCATCCTGCTACTTGGGTTGGCTGGGATCTTGGCAGTGATATTACAGGTAATCATTTTGAAACTTATATCCAATGTGAATACCCAAGATGTTGAGGACTTTCTGGGAGATGTTACTGACAATATTTCAAACACGATAACTAACGATATAGATTTATGGGTTAATGATACTAATGATTACTTGGCTTTAGAACAGGATAATATCAACGATGATGTGTTTGGGTGGGTTAATACCACCACATACACAATAAATAACACTTTGAATGAGTTCGTGATCCATATGAATGATGGGATTTATGATATTTTTGGAGATTCAATCTTGTACGACGCTGTGGAAAATGTTGTTGGGTGTGTGATTACTAGAAAGATAAAGAATGTTCAACAGGCATTGACTTGGGTCTCTGATAATGCTGAGGTTGTGTTTCCAACAATAGATAAAGAAGCCATGCAAGAATCATTTACTTCTGATGATGATGGAACAAGTACATTCGATGAGTATGTTGATGCCATCAAGTCAGACTTGAAAACTGTGAAGAATACTATTGTCAAGGAGTATATGGAGTCCATTTTCGTGGAGCTCGAAGTATCACTGGCTTTCATTGGTGTTTGGTTACTTTTACTGTTGCTTGCCATGCTAATCTTGTTTGTGAATGAGAAGATGTTATGGAATCAAATTGACGAGAGGTCAACATTTGAAACTCCAAGTGAAACAACATCAACCTCTAATTATAACGAAAAGATGATATATGAGACACCACCACCGAAAATCAACAGCAACACGGACTGGCAAACGAAAACTGTTCTCAATTCCGCTGAACAATTGATCCATTCCAGTCCTGGAAGTAATCATTTCCAAGGATCTGGTAGGATTGACCAAGTTTTGGCTAACTTGGTTAGAAGTATACGGCAGAATGAAGCAGATCGCTTGCACGTGAACCGGGCAACAAAATCCGATATAGTTATTGGTGAATTGGCTAATCCCATAAACTTCTCTGATGGTATCAACTGGGATGAAGCAAAACCGCCTTCCTATAACAGTAAGAGGAACATTAGTAACAACGATTTGGAGATATATAGAAGTTCAGAATCAGCAGACCCTTTTGATAGTTTTGATAAAGATTCCGATTACTGTTCTTTGAATGATTCCACTTTTGAAAGTGCTAGACAGTGGGGTAGATAGGAGTTCGGATATTAACATGTGATTTTTTGCGTTTTTTTGGTTTACGATGTTTCAAGTTTGTTTTCTAATGATATATGACCTACTAAATTTAAAAATGTAATCAGAAAAAAAAAGAATTCCAAAAAAAAATTATTCGATAAGATTAAGTTAATAATACATGGGTTATGGATAGCCAAAGCAAAGCTTTCTCAACTATTCATCATCTTCAGTTTCAGAAGATTTCTTCTTTTTCTTCTTCTTTTCACCATCGTCATCTTCACTCTTTCTCTTCTTTTCTTTCTTTTCAGACTTGTCTTTCTTTTCCTTTTTCTCTTTCTTTTCTTTCTTTTCCTTCTTCTCTTTTTTTAACAAAGGATTTTCTCTCACTTCTTCTTCAGGAGCTTCATAGTCCTTAGATCTTTCAACTTGTTTTTCTTCTTTCAAGTCGTCTTGCTTCTGCTTCTTTTCTTGTAATTCCTGTATTCTCTTCTCTTTCTTACCCAAGAAATACTCACCAGATTCGATTTGAAGATCAATCTTTCTTGGAGTTTGTTGAGGTGGGAATGGAGTGTACACCTTCTTAGCCTTACCCTTTTCTCTATCATCCTTGACTTGTTTAGGTAATTTACGGGCAACGTTTCTCTTCTTGAAGTTAGGTAAGAATCTTGACCAATCTTCTTCGGCCAATTCTGGTCTCTTTGCCAATTCTCTCTTGACCATCAATTCTTTGATGTAGTAAATAGGATGGATGTTCTTCATACAATCTTCAATGACTCTTCTCAAAACTTTCAAACCCTTGTGTGGACCCATGACGGCAACGGTATTACCTTGAACCAACATGTAACATTCTGTTAAAAGTTCAAGGGCTTTTAGGGTGTTACCACTTGGACCAATCAATCTCTGTCTTCTCTTAACGAATCTCTCTTTGTTAGAGACAAAGTTACCAATCTTGATAATCTCACAAGCAGTCTCATCATCTAGGATTTTAACAGCTTGAGGAAATGGAACGGATCTGGCAAGCAACTTGATCATATCTCTAGCGTTCAAGATCTGAGCAGGGTCGAATGTCTTTCTGGTGGTTTTAACAGTCATTGAACCTTCCACAAGATCAAGTGTACATGCTATATGATGTTTGTTCAATGTCTTGGTCACATCTCCCCATATCTGTTTCAGATATTCTTCTCTGTATTTTGGAAATAGGGTCATGAATGATGATTCTTCAAGAAATGGAGACCCAGATGCATTGTCTTCTGGCTTGAATTGATCAATCTTCCATTTATTTATATCTGGGGTATCCCAAGGCTTGTCACGGTTATGTGTTGAGACCATTTTTGTTTTGTGTTATGTATAATTATACTGTCTTTTCAGTGTGTATACAGATACATGTAGGGAAAGGCCTTTAAAGAGAAAGAAAATATTTTTCTTAAAATTTTTTCTTTTTCATTTGCAGAGAGCCAGGTTCACGGCGGTGCTCCGATTTTTTTATAAATTTTTTTGTAAGGAGCTAGTTTCCTCACCATCAGAAACAGGAATCAGGCAGAACTCCAATTTCTTCATTTATTGATTTGATCCTTCTCTTTGCGAACTTTAGTATTAAAGAGAGATCATATATTATAGATAATAAAAATGGCCAAACAAACAACGAAAGCTAAGAAAGTCACCAAGAGCACGCCTAAAGTCTCAAAGAAACAACAGAAGACCAAAGCCAAAGTGTCGAAAATCCTAATAGAAAAACTAAATAGAGAAACAACAGACACAGATATTGGTGAAATGGCAGCTTTGTTAATGAACAACGTGCCGAAGAAAGAAGAAAAGACACACGCCTTAAAAGATCTTAAGAAAGATCATGCTGAAGATTTGAAGACCATTCAGAAAAATAAAGAGGTTGCCAAGCAGTTAGAGAATGATTTGACTAGTCAGTTGGAATTGATCAGTGGGTTCAGTTTATGATCTCAATTGGAATATGTTGAGTTTGTTTATCTTGTTGATATAGTCGAATTTGATATGGAGTTATCTTTTTATGTACATCAAACATCGGCAAAGATGTTGAAAATCATGTTACTATTGAATAAGAAAATGTAACGATTTTGTAGGATTTCGTTCATGTTTGTAAAATCACTTTGTTTGTAGATACTGGGTTCGTTTACTACTTATTACATCACTGGTACTACAAGTCAACGAGTTTCTATAGAAGATGAAATGATATCAAGGGGAAGGTCAAGAAAAAGTGTATCAAAAGTAAGGAAAAGAACTAGTAAAGGAACGAATGTGAGTCGTGTGTTTTTTCACATCAATGCAAAAATGTGAGAATGATAAGAAAAGTAGAAAATATAAGCGGATAGGGAGAGAGAAAACCCTGCACAAAACAAAACAAGAGTCTATTTTTTTATTCGAAAATACCCCAACTTTGTTCGACACCGTAAGTACCGGCATCTTTCCAGTAATCATTGTATGTGGTGAACATGATAACTTGATCACCAGCAGATTCAGCAATGGCTTGGATAGCTAGTAGTTGGTTGGCAACTGATGGAACAGCAGAATCACCATAAGTGTCACCTTTAGTTGGCCATCCGGATTCACAAATCAAGACATCCTTAGAACCACCACAGGTGGCCTTTATGCTGGCGATTTGCTCAGCTAACCAAGTACCTGATGTGGATGCTTCGATACCAGCAAAGTATGGATGGGCGTTAACTGCAACGAAATCAGAAGCGTCACATAAACCAGTGTTGTCTTGGTAGGCACCAATGGTATCAACAGTGACGACAGATCCAGTCCAACCGTATTCGGTAAGAAGGGTACGACCGGTGGAAACAGCAGCTTCAACGGTGGCGGAATCGTAATCACCGCTTTGAACCCATTCGTTACCAATTGCAACGGCATAGATACCATCCCAACCTTGTGAAGATGCATCGACTTGATCGTATAATAATTTCAAGTCTGATGCCAAGTCATCCATGTAATAAACACCAGCGAAGATCTTTTGGTCTGAGCCCATGTTGGCCATGATGGCTGTGATACAGCTACAGTCTGGTGCGTACACTCTGATGACGTCAAAAGAGGATAGCATTGCGATGTCGCTTGCAATCGTATCTGATGATTTACAACTTCCTGAGTCGGTGTATGGAGAGTAAGCAATTCCCTTACCTTGTTCAGCGTATGCAATAACGGTACCTGCAGAGGCGGTTGAAGATGCTTCTGATGATGTGGTGCTTGATGATGAGGAATCAGAGGATGAGGAGGATGAGGAGGAAGTAGAGGAGGTGGTGCTTGATGATGAGGAAGATGATGATGAAGTAGAGAAGGTGTTTAATGTAGATGAAGTAGATGACGATGTTGTTGTTGATGATGTCGTTGGTGTGGTCAACGATGATGATGATGATGATATGGTTGTTGATGTTGAGGTGGTTGATGAACTAGAAGACGATGGTTCTGTAGGCAGAGCAGTTGAAATTGAAGTTTCAGGAGCTGATGAAGAAAAATGAGAAGAAACAGAGTATGCTTTTCTGAGTGCAGAATAATAGCTATATGAAGAAGCACTCGAATATGCTTGTGAACTTGAATATGATGAAGAAGGAGCGTATTCCACAACTGTGTATTTAGTAACAACTATAACTTGGGTAGCAACATCTGCGTCTCTCTTAGCGTGATTGTGGTGAACGTGAGCTGGGGCAGCGATTGCTAGTGAACCCAATGTCAATCCAGTTAAAATATGAGAAAATAGCATGATGATTGTATGTCTATTTGTGGAAAGGAAAGGAGGGAACTTTTGATGGAATAGTAAAGGAAAGTTATGAAGATAATCTCTGAATCTATATATATATCTGACACCTGTTTTTGTTTAAAGGAGCGTGTATAGGATATGTGATATATATATGGCAATATTCGTGGAAGCAAAGAAACTTTTGAACAGGGAATGGTTCTTCAACTATTGATATATAGGGAGTATTGGAATGATTCTGATAACCGAATATTGTCAATGAAGAGTGTTGAATACGAATGGGAAGAGTAGACCAGGTATATATATTCAAGAGTGAAATGAAGTTTGCAAATACTAAGCATATCAAATATGAACACACATGTGAGAGGTAGCAGAAGTGGAAGGGGGGAGCTGTGTTTAGTACCGCTTCATGTCATAATGTATGGGAAGCAGATGCCATGGAGAAGCATACTGAGCCTCAGGACGATACGACATGTCAACAGAAGTACAATAGGCCCATGAAACTGGTGTTAAACTAGTATGAGGTACCGGGATTCTCAGAGCTTGATCTGGGACGCGTTCGCCTTGTTGTCACTTCGAGCGCGCCTGCCCACCTGGCGGGTCGCGTTGTGCACAGCCTGTCCCTCTCCCTCTCCCTCTCCCACCGCCCTGCTTTTCTTTTTTCCAAAGGGGTGGAACTGCAGAGTTGCGTCATGAAACAGCTCGGTAGCTTAATCACCAAGGCCAGCTTGATTACTTGATTACTTGATTGCTGGATTGTTGGCTGTTGGCTGTTAGCAACTTTGATACCATGTAATATTCTTCTCTGCTCCTAATGATCTCAGCTCATGTGTATATATATATATAGATTTACATCAACTGCGCTCGCAGGTTGGCTGTACCTCGCGTTGGATCTGAATAAAGGGGTAACCTTGTTCCTCTTGCTTAGCAAACCTGCCTTCCACCATCTGTTTACTTGTTCTTGTTTTCGAGCTCGAGCTCGAGTTCAAGCGAAAAAGCTTTTGTTTCAAAGCCTTGGGAAAAGAAATATGTGATGATAATATGATAACATGGGAACTGTGTCAAAGGGGAAGGGTCGGTGCTTGGCGGAGGAGGCGCATTGGAGCCATTTTTGGGGCAGCAGCCTAGAATTTGTCTTTGCCCCTTTCTCGAGTATGCGAAACCAATCCTTTGGCTTCCACCAGATTTCAAAGCCATATGATTCAGTTTGCAAGCTAGTATGTTTACTATAGCTACTACTGTTCAGAATGTGTAGGTTTCAGCTATGTTTTTTCAAATGACGTGTGTAGCCAGGCTATCAACTCTGATCTGATTATCAAAAGTAATGTGTACATTTCCACTTGATATTTAAGCAATTGTATACAGGCAAACTTTATCTCCTTTCCTTCTGCGTTAACTGTCCCATAAAAAAGAGGGCAGAATCAGAATGAAATTCGATCTATCAACTATATTTATCTTGAAATAGTGATCTTTCTCTAATTAATATATATTGAATTTGTCATATTAGTCATTCTTGTTTTAATTTTGAAAGTCAAAAAAGTGGGTTTGTCTGTATGAAATCAAGCCAAACTCAAAGAAAAAGAAAAGAAAAGCAAATGGCTAGATCCTTGGTCAGGTATTCTCTTTATCACTACAGGCAATTTACTAAATTTTAGGCATATGGGGAATGGTTGGCTCAGCTAATACCGTATCAGCTTATAATCATTACAAAAATGTACTTGTAAATTAAAGTATCGGTATATCCTAATCTCGGATCTCGTTTGTATCAGCGGTAGCTATTCTCTCAAAAAAAAAGGAGGCTCTTTCTACATTTCACAAAGCCAAAAAAAGCTCGTCATTAATCTTGAAACATCAAAAGAAACATTGCATGATGATTTTATGCACTTTGATACTTTTGGTAATTACCATAAATTGGGTATATAATGGAAACAAGAATGTTGATAAAAAGAAACAGCTTGTGCAATAGTAAGGACGCTTCACATTCTTGATCCCTCATCCATCCAGATCTCATTCCCATGGCGGTGCATATTTTTTTGACGAGTCTTTCTTTTTATTTCTTTGCTTTTGAATACCAAAACTCTTACCTGAAATGCACTCTCCGACACAGCTATCACAAACCATTCGATTGACTTCCGCATATCTAAAAATTCAGTATTATAGATATTCAATATGGTATTGACAAATTTAAACACAGTGAGAAACTTGCTGAAACTCTCCAGTGGGAAACTCACAACAGCAAGAAACTTCCACACTTCGTTGAAAACTGCAATCACTTACGATGGCACGCCTAAATCGTACATCCAAGCGGAACCAAACCCAGAAGCATTCGATTTATCACTGCCTACAGTGGAATTGGCATTTGACAAACACGCAACTCCAAACCCAACCTCAAACAACCCGATTATTTTCTTACACGGTTTGTTTGGATCCAAATTGAACAACAGGTTGGTTTCTAAGCAACTTGTTGAAAAGTTGAATAGAGATGTGTATTGTTTAGATTTAAGAAATTTCGGAGACTCGCCACATTCGTCAACATTGGACTTGCCTTCGATGTGTGCCGATGTTGAAAATTTCATCAACGAGAATCAATTCGAAGAGCCGGTGTTGATTGGTCATTCGATGGGTGCTAAAGTTGCGATGGGTGTGGCATTGCGTCAGCCTGAGATTGTCAGTTTGTTGATCTCTGTGGATAATGCGCCTGTTGACTTGTCACTTGGTGGTTCCGGTTTCAGCAAGTTTGGCAAGTATGTTAGCCAGATGAAGAAGATTGAAAAGGATCCAAGTTTAAAGAGTCGAAAGGACTGCGATTCAATCTTGTCTCAGGTTGAAGGCAATGCTACAATCAGACAGTTCTTGTTGACTAACATTAAGAAAAATACAGAGGGCGAAGGTTATGTGAGCAGGGTTCCATTGGATGTTATTGGTGACAACCTGAACAACATTGCCGCGTTCCCATTTGCGAATAGTGGTAAGAGGTTTACAAAGCCAAGTTTGTTCATTAGAGGCAAGAAATCGCCATATATTGCTGATGAATTCTTACAGGATATTGCAAACTATTATCCTAAGTTTGATTGTGTTGATATCGATGCTGGCCATTGGCTTATCAGTGAGAAGCCAGATGAGTTTGTGGATGTTGTTTGTAGATGGATTGAGTTCAAAGAGGATTACTGAGAGTCCCATAATTAAACATTTAGTTCTCTGTAACTGAGTATCAAAACAAGACCCTTTTGTATATAGATAATACCATCAATCACCAAATGGTGATCATGGATAGCATATATATTGCCATCGTAGACCCCTCGACGCGCCGATCGACGCTGCGGATCCGACTTCGAACTGCGATGAGGAGTAACCGCGAGATCAGCTGCTTCGCCCGGCGATTCAGTGGCGGGTGCCACGGGCAATTGAATTCCTTCGCCCTTTTCTTTTAACAAAAAATGGTGCGCAAGTGAGACAACTTGAGTCGGAGCTGGGGGGTCAATTTTGATGTCAACTGGTTTTATTGTTTCCTTGTGATTTGTAATATCAAGCGTATATCAATTGAACTATTAAGATTTGCTTTTGATTTTTGATTTTTGTGTTCCCTTATTACAAAGATTAAATCGTATCAATTAACATACAGTTATCAAATTTGTATTTTATTAGAAAATGTTAAGATTCACTCAAAGAAGATTATTCTCTTCAGCTAGAATATTAGCTGAAGCTGCTCAAAGTACGTATTGATTATTACCCATTTATTTATTGATATGGCTGATAATGATTAGGTTTTTGCCTTCATCTTTGCCTTTGTCTTTGAATTTTGACTCCTAGGTTTTGTTTGGTTATACTAACTTTGACTGAATTTTAAATATAGAAAAACATGATGTCGTTGTCATTGGTGGTGGTCCAGGTGGTTACGTTGCTGCCATCAAGGCTGCTCAATTAGGTTTCGATACTGCCTGTATTGAAAAGAGAGGTAAGTTAGGTGGTACCTGTTTAAATGTTGGTTGTATCCCATCCAAATCTTTGTTAAACAACTCACACTTATACCATCAAATTAAAGCCGAATCAAAAGGTAGAGGTATTGATATCAATGGTGAAGTTGCAATTAACATGGAAAACTTCATGAAGGCTAAAGAAACCTCCGTTAACCAATTAACAGGTGGTATTGAAATGCTTTTCAAGAAGAACGGTGTCAAGTACTACAAAGGTGCTGCTTCATTTGTTGATGAACATAGCGTTAAAGTTGATCCTATTGAAGGAGGTGAAGAAGCTATTGTCACTGGTGATCATATCATCATTGCCACTGGTTCCGAAGTTACTCCATTCCCAGGTATTGAAATTGATGAAGAAAGAATTGTTTCATCTACAGGTGCCTTATCCTTAAAGGAAGTTCCAAAGAGAATGGCCATCATTGGTGGTGGTATCATTGGTTTGGAAATGGGTTCAGTTTGGTCTAGATTAGGTTCTGAAGTTACCATTGTTGAATATAACGATGCCATTGGTGCAGGTATGGATAATGAAGTTTCCAAGGCTACACAAAAATTCTTAACCAAGCAAGGTTTGAAATTCCACTTGGGTGCCAAGGTTACCAAGGGTGTTAGAGAAGGTGAAGTTGTTAAGATTGAATATGAAGATACCAAGAAGGGTGAAACTGTTGCATTAGAAGCTGATGTTTTATTAGTTGCTGTTGGTAGAAGACCATACACTACTGGATTAAATGCTGAAGCCATTGGTTTAGATTTAGATAAGAGAGGTAGGGTTGTTATTGATTCTGAATACAAGACCAAATATGACCATATCAGATGTATTGGTGATGTTACCTTTGGTGCCATGTTGGCCCACAAGGCTGAAGAAGAAGGTATTGCTGCTGCTGAATATATCAAGACTGGACATGGACATGTCAACTATGCTAACATTCCAGCTGTTATGTACTCTCATCCAGAAGTTGCATGGGTTGGACAAAGTGAACAACAATTGAAAGAAGCTGGTATCAAATATAAGGTTGGTAAGTTCCCATTCATTGCCAATTCAAGAGCCAAGACTAACCAAGATGCTGAAGGTTTTGTTAAATTCTTAGCTGATGCTGAAACCCAAAGAATATTGGGATGCCATATCATTGGACCAAATGCCGGTGAGATGATTGCAGAGGCTGGTTTAGCTTTAGAATACGGTGCATCTACAGAAGACATTGCAAGAGTTTGTCATGCTCATCCAACTTTATCTGAAGCTTTCAAAGAAGCTGCAGCTTCTACATTTGGTAAGCCAATCAACTTTTAAATAACGATAAATGAAAAAAACGTGGTTGACTGATACTGATTTGACTGACTTATTATATGTGATTTTATATGTTACTGTTGATCCTTTTTATTTTTTCTTACTTATTCTCCATTTTAAAAAACCTATTATTATTTGCCCTATACAACTTGCTGCCTATAAATGAATAATCACATCACGTACACACACTGACACACTGGCACACTGAGTTGTAGTGTTGCAGAATCGTTGTAGGCTAGAGACAGAGACAGGTTGGGTGCCCCACTCGTGCTCGCTCTCCCCTCCCGCCACCGGACAACACGCTCCAGCTCCGGGGCGCGTGCCGGAGACAGCGAAGACAGCGACATCAGATGGCACCACTCGCAACGCGCCGCGGAGGGCCGGGCGAGCACAGGGGTAGGGCCTGAGCAGGTGTCCAGAGCAGGAGGAGGGTCTTGGTGAGTGGCGTGTGTGGTATGGCGATTCTTATGGAGCAGGTTTACTATACTCAGAGTGTGTTGGGTGTGTTGAGTGGGTGCAGTTGGTGTGGTCAGTGTGGACAGTGCAGTTGTGGCCTGCCCCAGGTGTCTCCATTGTTCGCCTCCGCCACCTCCACAGAAGACGCTGCTGAAAACCGGGGAAGCCACCCATGCGCCGCCACCAGCCACCTCCGCCACGCGCCAGTGGAGAACAGCCGGCGCTCTCAGCACTCCAAAACAGAAACAGAAACAGAAACATCTTCAACACTGACTGCTTGAAATACTCTCCACACACTTGAACATATACATTGGTGTACACTCACATAGACACTAACAGTATATATACAGATATATATATAGATACATGCCTCTATTGACTCTTAGGCTCATTCTTCTACTCATATTTTAATGGACATTAGCAACTGTACAAACAACAGCACAAAAAACAGCAACACAAACATAGACACAAATCAAAACTCCACAAACAACTCATCATCCACATCAAAAATGAATAATTTCGAAGAAGACGCACAAGATGGCCATACTGGCGAGTCTTTCAAGCTTTCCTACACTCAAAACGTGATGGTTGGTCATGGTTCATTTGGGTACGTTTATCAGATAAATTTGAACCCTTCAAATAGAAAAGCTGCAATTAAAAGAGTGCTTCAAGATAAACGCTTCAAGAATAGAGAATTGGAAATCATGAGACTGATTCATCATAAAAATATAGTTGATTTGCTCTCGTTTTTTTATAAACCTAATGAAAAGGATGAACTGTATTTGCATTTGATCTTGGAATTCATTCCTGAAACCCTATACAAATCATCCCGTTGGTATATATCTAGAAATGAGTCAATGCCATTGTTTGAAATTAAACTTTACTCATATCAACTCTTAAGATCCTTGAACTATATTCACTCATTGGGAATTTGCCATAGAGATATTAAACCTCAAAATTTGTTGATTGACCCAGTAAATGGGATCTTGAAACTTTGTGATTTCGGTTCGGCAAAGATTTTAAATCCTAATGAACCAAATGTCTCATACATTTGCTCAAGATACTATCGTGCTCCAGAATTGATATTCGGTGCTAGAAATTATACTACAAAAATCGATATGTGGTCTGCAGGTTGTGTTATTGCAGAGCTGATCTTAGGTCAGCCTTTGTTCCCTGGTGAATCTGGTATTGATCAATTGGTTGAAATCATTAAAATATTGGGTACACCTTCAAAAGAAGAAATCAAATGGATGAATCCAAATTACATGGATCATAAATTCCCTTCGATTAAACCTATTCCATTGCATAAGATCTTCAAAACAGTTGATAATGAAATGATAGAACTATTGCAAACTATATTGAACTATAGTCCAATTGCTAGAATATCTGCCATTGATTCATTGACTTTGAAAGTGTTTGATGGTTTCAGAATTGAAGAAAACCATCAAATGGCATTGCCAAATTTTAGAAAATTCAAACTGGATAAAGAAATCAAGATACCCGATCTTTTAGATTTTACAAAGAGAGAATTAAGTGTTAAGCCTGAGAATATTAACTTGTTGATACCTAGTTGGAAAAGAGAAACTTATCTACATGATTATGGTGTTGATTTACAAAATTTCACACCTTTTACAAAAGATGAATTGATGGACCCTCATCTTGATTAAAATGAGCATCTTGTACTGTTTTAACTGACAACTGGTCCTTTCTCATTGAACTTGTTTATAATTCTCCTTTCTTTATCTTTTTTATGTATTACTTCTAATATTTTATTGTACTCTTCTTTTTTGTCTGTTATTTTCTCTTTATCATTATCTCATCGTCATCAATTTTTGTTTCATTTTCACCACTCCCTATATTTTATTACTATAAAGTTTCCCATTTTTTGTTTTGCTTCTTCATCTTTACTCTATCCTTTGTTTTTTGTTTCTATTCTTTGTTTGTTTTCTAATTGTTTCCCTACTTTTTTTTCTCTTTCTACCTCTTTTTGTTTTGATTGATTTTATTCAATCTTCATGCCAGCAATGATCTCTTCTACTTTGTTTTAGTCTAATAACTTCTAATAATATTCACCAGTATTGAGCATACACAGATACTCACACAGACTGCAACCCGCCATTTTCCAAAACGCGCAGTAAATTCCTGTGCCACATCAGATTATCAGATCCAACTACATCTGAATTATCTCACTAGATGTTACCTAGCCATCCAACTATACATTCATATACAGAGGCAATAAAAACAAAACCAATTGCATATCGGGTTATACAATATGTCCAAACGTAGAGTGTTAGGAAAGAGGAACACGCCAACTACAACAATACCTCCAACCCTACCACGATCACAATTGAATCCGAACATTGAGATAAATAATCAACCTTATACAGATGGCAAAGATGGATTGGGATTGGAATCAGGCCTTGTTCCTGAGATATCATGTCCTATTTGCAATGAATCAATGATCACGTTGGCTCAATTGAACAGGCATTTGGATGTTGAGCATGGTGATGATGCCGGTGGAGATGGTGATGCTTCTGATCATGGGAGGGGGAGTGATGGTGGAAGTAGGAATGGTAATGTTGGTGGGAGTACTGGTGATGGGTTTAGTCTTGAGAATGATTTTAAGAAATGGTTTAAGAAGTCGGTTATAAATACAATCACAAACACCACCACCACCACTAACAGCAACAGCAGGAATAATACAATCGGAAATGGTGGTTTTATGGGGGAAACAGTAGGATCATCAATCATGATCCCATCAAGCTCATCATCCAACTCCAAACTCAAGCTAGAGATCCACGAGTCTCCAAACGGGAACAACTTCACATTAAACACGGTATCCAACACCATCAACAACTCGAACAACCCTAGTCGTTCAACCACTCCAAACACAGACATCCATAGATTGTCCAACGGTGCAACGAAACATCAATCCTTGTCTCAGCCACCGATCCAGATCCCAAAGGATCACTGGGCTAAGCCTGGCGATCATCAAGTTTGTGGGTTTGTCGGATGTGGGAAGTTGTTGAGTATCAAGAACGGGCTGGTTAATTGTCGTAAATGTGGAAAATTGTACTGTAACATGCATGCTAGATTTAGAATCAAGTTGAATGACAAACTGGGTCATGAGCCTGGGAAGTATGGCGTTTGGTGTCGTTGTTGTCAGGATTGCTTTGTAAGTAAAGAGGGTTGGGCTTCTACTGATGGTTTATTTGTTGATTTGCGCTCGAAATTTGATCGATTCAAGTTGAATTCAAATGAAACGAGGTTGGATCAATTGTTTAAGTTTAAGAAGCTGGTTAAGTTGGTTGGATATTTGGTTGATGTTGAACAGGATAAAATTAGTTTGAAAAAATATAGTGCAATGGAGACAATGTTAGTTAATTGGAGTCAAGATTCAACGAATTGTGAAATTTGCCATGAGTCTTTTGGATTTTGGAATAATCGAAGAAGACACCATTGTAGGATCTGTGGGCTTTGTGTTTGTGATGATCTAACCAGTGGCTGTTCCATGGATGTTCCAATCAATATGATTGTTGAGTTGTTGAATTACGACGATGAAGCTAATGGTGGCGGTGGTAGGTTGGTTGATGCTGAACATGTTGAAAGTGACAAAGCTGAAGACAAGAAGAAATATCATTCGTTTGTCAAGTTGAAAGAATTCAAGCTGAGAATCTGCATTGAATGTAAGAGGAAAGTATTCAACAACCTACTGGTTTTGAAAGATGTCAAATCAAAGACTATATTCGATGATTTTTATAATCAGTTCAAGCTACTCAAACTCAAATTTGAAAAATTGAACCATGATACATCATCAAAAAGGGATAATAATCTGGTCAAATCAATTGACACGTTGAACAAAATTGAAAAATTGAGCAAGTCATTGAGTATCAAGATCACATACTTTGACTCGAACGTTACAAAATTCAATAGCCAAGAAGTCGATGAATTGGAGATCAAGCTTGATGAATTAAGATTATTGAAATCATTGAATCAATCAATAATAGCTTACTTGCAGGAAAAACTACCAACCTTGAGAAAATCACAACAGGATAAATTAAAACAAGAACTAAGCTTATCAAAGACACCATCTCCTCAACCACGAAATATACAAGCAGCCTTGAATAATAATAGTAATAACGATGTCGATGAAGATGGTGCGATGGTTGTTAAGTCAAAGTTGACTAAAAAGGAAATACGACAGAACAGAGAAAAGTTGATGGTTTTAAACGAACAGAAATTCATCGTTGAAAACCAGTACATTGAATATAAGAAATCTAGAAAATTTGACGATATGAAGATCATGGAGGAGAGTTTGAGGGATTTGAACAATGAGATTGCTGCGGTGGTTGTTGAATTGGGTGATGATGGATTTTGATTTGGTTCCTTTTGTTTTTCTGCGACGTTATTATGATATTGTTTTCATTTCAAATTCTTTGCTATATATTATACACTTATCATGATGATACTTGAAGGGGGTTGTAGTTATGTTGAGTGTTCGGTGTGACTTACCAATACAAGTCTTGTCATTTAGAAACAACAAAAAAATCTAAAATTGATATTAAAAATCAAAACAAAATGCAAAAATGAAATAATGAAATAAAAAACATACGTATAATGTAAATAGATATATAAGTCCCAGGGTCCATGTTATAAGTTTTAATATTGTTTAGCATCTTCTATCACTTGTCTTCTCATTAACTTTCTATTCTGCTTGTTATGGTGCTTATCACCAGCTGAGCCGGTCTTAGTTTTATGAGATGGTGCTCTTAATTGACCTGTTAATTGTGACATCTTGAAAAAATCATCATCTAATTCATCAGCGGTATTAATCAATGCAGCTTGTTTACCACCATGCGTTCTGATGTGTCTGTTGTTGGATTTGAGTGCATCCTCACTGGATAAATGTGATGAGAATGTTAATTTATATAAATCTGTTGCCAAGTTGAAAGTTTTAACATCTAAGTGTTTGGCCTTTATGGCTTGAATCAATTGCTGCTTACGTTGTTCAGGTAGTCTGTTCAATGTATACAATTCCTTGTTGAATTCCAAACCATCTTCCAATGTGACTCTAGATCCATCCTCCTTTGGTGGAGGTTCAACGTAAAGTAATTTACCACTCACATAATCTTTCAATATATATCTAGCAGCTCTAGGTTCATCAGCACTACCAAAACCTTGTGTCATGTAACCTCTTGATCTTGCATATGCATTCAATAATTCTTGTGATGTTGGAACACCATCTCCACCTTCTTCAATTCTTCTGGTTGGAATTGAAATACCATAAACAGCTTCAATGAAATATTTGGGTATACGTTGTGTGACTAATTGACATGGACCTGTGATTTCTCTTAATTGATCAATTGGCAAGACACCATTACAAACTAGCTCACCATTTGTGTATGCAAAATTTGGGAAAACTAAACCTGGACAATCACATAGAATAACTTCATCGGATAATAAAATGGTTTGGAAATGTTTGGTTTTACCTGGAGTAGCAGAAACTGAAACTTTCTTAGCACCAACTAATGCATTAATGGTGGAAGATTTACCAACATTTGGATAACCAACAAGACCAATTTGAAGTCTCTTTGGTTGACCTGCAGGTGGTTCTGTAAGTGGTTCTGGTGCTTCTCTTAAGAATAATGCTTCTAATTCATCAACTGTCAAGATTCTTGTCATTTCTGAGACATCTTCTTCCTCTTCCAAAGCTGCAAGTTCTTCTTCATCATCTTCTTCTTCATCACCCTCTGATTCTGAGTTGAAATCCTTTTCATCCATACCCAAATCTTTCATTGATTGTTTCAATTCTTCGTATTCTGCTTGTAACTGCTCAAGTTCTGCTCTTTCGTCGTCATCTAAATCCTCTTCATCAAAACTATCATCAAAATCACTATCGTCAGATAGTAGTTCCTTTTTGACTGGTGCCTTCTTCTTTGGTTTAGGAGTTGGCTTGATGATCCCTAGAGCTAGTTGTTCCTCTTCTTGTTTTTGCTTTTCTAAAAGCTCATTAGCTTCTGCAGCACTGAAAAAGGTATATTTGATATTGTTCTCAATAAAGTATCTAGCCCAAACCAATCTTTGTTCATAGGTTAAAAGATCGGCCTTGTTAACCAACAATAAATTTCTCTTAAGTGGGTTCAATTCCTTAACATAACTTTCTAAATCACTAGATCTGAAAACCAATGGATTTCTGGCATCGACAATTTGAACAACCAAATCTGATCTTTCAACAACTCTCCATAATTGTTTCCAAACCATGATATTTCTTTCAAAAGGAGTTAATAATAAATCATGACTCTCTTGCAACATGGCCAATTCTCTTCTCCAACTTAAGAATGCTTCACTTTCTAGTCTTTCCAATTCGTATTTGGTGGTAGTTTTGTCCCATTTTGGTTTTCTTGGAACAATCAACGCATTCTGATGTTCTTTTTGGATATTGAAAGTCTTAATCTCTTCCTCGGTAGTCAATAAATATGGGTTATAGTTACCTGTATCAAGGGATTGATTGTTAACTTTGATGATTCTAACAGAGGATCCCTTTTCAGCTTGGAAATCGGTATCTGCCAACTCAGCAGTGTTTAAGAACTCATCCAAGGCATTTTCCTGTGTAACGGATCTCAATTTCACCCAATTTGCCTCGTGTTTCTCGGTGGTGAATCTCATTTCACCATCTGGCAAGAAATACACCTGATCACCCTGTTGTTTAAGATTTCTGATGGATCTACCTAAACCAATGGTGTTGTTGTTTTTACGAGGGGTATTCTTTGGACCCTTAGGTGGTTTCCATTTCTTTGGCTCTGTCTTGTGTGGAGGCATGTTTCGATATTGATGTTGATGTTGATGTTCAAGCTAACAGGTATCTTTTCAGTAGTGGCAAGACTTGTATACCCCTTTTTACTAATCACAGAAGTTTTACTAAAAAGAAAAAAAAAATTAAAAAAAAATTAAAATTGTGGGTCGTGCCCGGCTCAATCTGGAACCGACCATCCTGCGCGTCGATCGGCGCAGAGGCGGGTGGTGCGAAATGGGGCTCTTGCTGTTTATCTTTTTTTTTGATGTTCTGTTTTCGGGTTTTCAGCCGTTGGAAAATCGTATCTGCTGGGTGGGTATCGAACGATTGGGCTATTAGTTGTCTGGGATCAGATCAAGCGACTCTCCCATCCCGCCTGTTCTCTTTTCTTTGCAAACCACCTCTAGCATCATCCGCTTTCACACCTCAATGTCGGTCTCCTCCTCAGCATCAATTGTCACTTCCGAGTCAGGCTATTTCACAGATGCAAACTCTCATTTCAGCGAGCCTGTTGATGACACCGCAGCAGACTATGATCTAACACAGGTTGAGCATGAATCAGACACAGAACACCCAGATAACAAAGAAAGCAACTCGCTGACTCCCCAAGCAACAATTATAGAAACCAAAGATATCCCTTCAGCAGATGGAGCTCATATAGAACCAAAGGGAGATGCCATCACCGAAGCTCAAGCTGAAGCTGAAGCTGGAAATAGTACCGTTGACGATGCATCCAGTGGTGGTAATGTTCCACATGAAACTGAAACATCTGCTGCTATTGTCGATGGTGAACCAACAACTACTGAAGAACCACAATACAAAGCAACCTCCGAAGAAGAGTCAAAGCATTCAAGTATTCAAGAGAAAGAAAAGTACCCTGGTGGAACTACTGATGGTGATGATAGCAAGCAAGAATCTAAGCCATCTTCTTCTTTTAGTAGAATGCTCTCTGGTTTGAGTAAATGCTATGGTTCTTACTGTACCTAGGTTATATTATTGAACACAAGCTCTCTACCCCTCCTTTATCGATTCATATCAGAAGATAATTATGTTCTTTTATTATATTATTAATTGTTCTCGTTCTATTTCTTATTCTCATTTTCTTTTATTTAAATTCTTGTTATGTGTCGTGTCGTCAGTTCAAAGTAGTGTCACTCTAACCATGCTCTGTAAACACAAACTTCACTGTCTTCCGGGTGAAGCCAAACGAGGAGCTCCAATCAGCGCGAGGGGAACACTTCCCTTCACTTTTACTATATAGAGTATAAGCCTAAATACCTATTCGTGTTTCCGACTCAAAACTTGTCTAGATTTCAAGGAAGCAGCCAGAGAGACTCTAAGGTTGGTCAATATGTTGATATATCATCTCCAAGGTTTCTTTGGTCCACGGAACATCGCTTCCGGAGTACTTACTCAACGGGACGTCATACGGTAATCTTACAGGATACCTCAACTCATTATCATTACTCTCTTGTAAAGGTGGATTCAATGCGTCGGTACCAAACACCGGCACAAGCTTCACTTTCCTCCTAGCGTGTTCATGGTCCAATCTCACCGTTTTAGGGTTCACCAGAACTCCAGCTTCAAAGGAAGAAACTGTATAGAAATGAGCTTTTGAGTTTTTATCGAATTTACTTCGTGTCGGATATCCCCATGCCTGCTTGGATAAATTGGAAGATGTAAGAATCATCCATTCCAATGTTTTGAAGTCATCCTTAGTGGCAAGATACGTCTTAACATGTGGTGAAAGCCTTGATCTTCCAGCTTTGCTCGGTCCCATTTTGTTGTTCCATTTATGGAGAAATGGCTTGATCGTCTCGTATTGTTTCAAAGGAGCATTGGACTTTTTCGTTGGGGTTTTGGAAAAATGTAATGCGTGACCAGAGAGAAATCGTTTATAGTTTGTGATTATTTCTTGCTCGGTAGGCCATATGATGATTGGCTTAACTGTTGAGGAGTCAAAGTCATAACTTTCCGGCCTCACGATTTCATTACTGCCTTCCATGATACTGGTCAGAATGTGAGTGAAGATATTCCTCGATCTGAAATCAAATGGCCATGCTATGGTAGATATCTGAGCAACCAATTTGGCATTGTCAGGTGTAGTCAAATCATACTGGTTCAATAACTGATAAAGTTTCCCGTAACCATACAAATTATCATTTGTTGAGCTGTTTGTAGTTGATTTGAATGCCCCAGGATGAAAGCTGTAAGTTCCTGGTGATGATCCGATGAACTGAACATCAATAGGAGAGAAATCATAAGTTGACAAACGTGCTATCAAATTTTCAAATTTGTTTAGCTTGTACGACTCGATATATCGAATGAAATCCCTTTTGAATATGAGACCATTGTCTGTAATCAAATCAAGCTTATCTCTTTTATAGCTCTCGTATTCCTTCGGATTCTGTAATTTTCTCAACCTTGGGGATATCCAACACATCTGTGTTTGCCATTGATAATCAGCCGGAGTCAAATTCATAGTATGTATGACAATCTGCAAAGTATTATCGCTGAAAAAATTGATCATCATTTTAGAATGATGAGATCCAAAACTGGGCAGTCTATCAGCGACCTCGATCGTTTTTATTTTGAAAGTCAGTTTGTGTTCGTCTTCCAAGATTAATTGATCTGGAAGTCCTGAGTTTATCAGATTGATTTCAAGCTTGAGAGGATCTGCTTTGAAGAATTGTAATAGAAACCCACAATCTATCAAGAAATTGAACTGATAAGTGTGTGTTAGGATTGGCGATCCTATTAGATCACCCATAGACACAGTTTCAGAATTTCCATTCTTGTCGAACTCAGAGCAATATTCCGGATTTGATATAACTCGCAGAGGTGAGCAATATGTATGACCTTTAGATTTAGTAGTGCTCGTATTCGAGCTGGAACGTATGCTAGTGGACGTCGTGGTAGAAGGTGGTATGTTGGGCTTTGTTTCTATCTCCTTTTCAATTGTACTTGAATCACTGTTTTGGGTCTTTAATCGTTTCAAGGCTGCATTTGCTATCAGATCTCGCATACTCGGACCTTCAACTGGTCTTTTCTTCTCGTTAGTAATAGCAGGGTGACTTTCGTTGGCTATTTCAGAGTCACTCGTGGAAAGTGTTTCAGGTGTTTCCGTTAATGATGGTGAAGTGCCAGTGGTTAATCTATTCTTCTTCGATATCTCAAGCACAATGTCATCCTCGGAGTCATCCACTGGTATGTTGTTGACCCTGGGGTTCGTTTCTTTCACTATTATTTCGTCATGATCACTATCATCGTCGTCTTCGGAGCTTGAAAGCTCAATCACATCTTTGGTGATGTTTGATTTATTCGGGCTTGAAACGGGATCTGCATCTATAATCTGCAATGAATCATCCGAATCGGACATTATCATTACCAATTGTATGCAACTATTGGTCTCTTTGTCGATTCAACAGATGATTATGCCTGTGTAGCATTTGAAGCCATATAGTAGCCAGGATGCATGCTAATTGTAAGGACCATCTCCAGATCTGTCATGCCAGAAACGCGTGCAAAAAACTAACTCTAGTCAAAGATGGTTCTCCCTCTCTGACTACACTGTCATGGCTTTCGAGTTAAAGCTCCTTGGGTAGACATTCAATGGCATGAAAGCTGACTCAGGTAGCTTGCAATTGAGTGTATTGTGGTTTTACTTTCTACCGTATGTTACATTACGACATCGATTTTAAAAGATACTAATCAGTAAATTCAAATTAAAAATACATATACAAAAGTTAATTTGTAATGACCTCCCAAATTGAAATAGAAACGCTTAGTATAATCTGAAAGCTGGACCCATAGATGACTTAATAACTAAGGAACCAACGTTTTGCCAGTTCTTCTTTAATAAGGAAACTAAGAAGTTAACAGCCATTAAGATTTGAGTGACTAAAACATCAGCAGCCATTTCAACGTGACCAACGGCAACAGCCAAACATAAGACCTTCTTCAATTGGAACTTGATGGTGGACTTGACATCAGTGACCTTGGAGTATAAGTCATCATTGTGGGAAACTGGGGTTGGGAACTTACCAGCCTTGGATAATTGAGGACCTAATAATCTTGGAACTTGCTTAATTAAGACTTCGGAAGCAATGAAAGCAGAGTACTTCTTAGCTAACTTCTTAATCAACTTCTTGTTCTTGTTCAATTTCTTTAAATCATCAACGGACATGGCATCGATACCTAAAGACTTAGCTCTGTCGACATCGAAAGCATCACCGAAAATACATAAGGTCATGTTTGGTCTTGGAACTTGCGGTAACTTTAATGAACCAGAGAAACGCTTATCTCTTTGAGGATCATAGTTCTTTAAACCAATTTGTAATTCAACGGTTTCTAAGAAGTTTCTCTTCTTGGATTCGTTGGAGAACTTCAAGATTTCTTGAACTTGTTCTCTAACTTGGGAGTTGGTAATCTTAGACATTTTTGGATGTTTTTAAAAAGTGGATGTCTCCCTGCTAATAGGTAATACCGAAGGTGGTTTTTGATCGACTGGACTTTTTAAGTTGTACGGGGAAAGCAAAAGGAAGCAGAGAAGGTTAGCAGAAAGGGTTGGAGAGTCTGCGTCTGCTCAAGTTGAAGCAAAAAAAAAACCTCTGAAAATTGAGCACAGCCGCGATACCAATTTCAGAGCGAATTGGAGTGAGGGCATGAAGCCCTCTGTAGTTCTCACGTGATTATGAAAGGAAACCTCTTTGCATGGACGGCGATCGACGCGTCGATGGTTTCTGGCTGTTCTTCTGATTACGTAATCAGGCTGGCTGAATCTTCTGAAACCGGTTGAGAGATACGATGTGAACGGAGAAATATGTAGGTTTGTATGGTATTGTGAATAACCTCCCACCTTTCAAAGGCACTACCATGCATCAAATCGCAAAGATACTGATATGTTGTTGTGTCTGCCGAGGACGAGATGGCTCATGTCAATAGTACTTGGGCGTGGTATTCCAGCACAACCTCCACTGTTCACGTTCATCAGGAACTATGCAACGAAAAGGACAAAATCTTCAGCCAAATGGCTCGATCGTCAAAAGAAGGATCATTTCACCAAGGAAGCAAAACTTCAAAACTTCAAATCTAGGGCTGCCTTTAAGCTTCTTCAAATTGATGCTAAATTCAACTTGTTTGATAAGAAAAAACCTCAAAATGTGCTTGATCTTGGAGCTGCACCAGGTGCCTGGAACCAAGTGACTGTTGAAAAATGTCATCGTTCTTCGAGCATCTTAGGTGTTGATATCTTACCATATACGACTCCAGATGGTGTTAGCTCAATGCAGGCAAATATTTTGAGTGTTAAGACCCATGAGCATATCAGAGATTTCTTCAATTCTTCAATAGCCGAACGCAATTCCTTGCAGATGCAGAAAAGGGATGTTGAAGACTCACGCGGAAATCCAATATCTACAGTTGATGATCAGTCCATAGTAGTTTCAGAGAGCAATATGAGCAAAGAGATTGACATTGTTGAGAAGGCAACTGCTTCCTTGTCATTGTCCGATTCGTCCGATTCGTCCTCGTTACCATCTCCTGAGCTTTCCGACGCAGAAAAAGAACAGTTCAGAAAACCTATAGATGTGATATTAAGTGATATGTATGCACCATTTATTCAACTTACCGGCTATCATTCAAGGACTACTAACATTCCATATTTCAGGATGGCCAATACTACCGGACTGGCGTTCAAAGATCATATGAATTCAATTGACCTATGTGATGCCACTTTGCTTGTCTCTATAGACTTGTTGAAGCCAGGTGGAGCTTGTGTCATGAAATGCTTCACTGGTGGATCTGATAAGTTTCTTGAAATACGGCTGAAAGAAGTTTTCAAAAAAGTTCATAGGTACAAGCCTGATGCTTGTAGATCTGAATCTAAAGAGTGTTATTTTGTTTGCCTGGATAAGAAAAAGGGTAATATCGATAAGGTTCAAGTGTTTAGCAAAGCTTAGCTGGGTCAGGTCGATAGTTGCCCACACTTGAGCCTATAACAAACTGTGCTCAAACTTGTACATATATGTTAAAGTGTTTCACTTTTCGGTTTAATTTAAAATTTTATGGAAATATCTGAATAGAACGACTGAAAGTCGAATACAAAAAGATAAGTATTTGAACCAAAAAGTGCTTGTAGTAGACTCGATTGGGCATCATGGATGATATGGAAAATAGGTAATAAAAAAATACAATTAAAATTCAAGAACAGGCAGTAAAAGCAAATAAAATAAAGATGAAAAGTGTAAATGAGTTATGGAATTAAAAACTTTGCAGCATGTATATGAGTATATACATTTTTTTTTCTCAGATGGCAAATCATGTCTCATCTTCTCCTTCTTCTTCTTCTTCTTCGTCTTCCTCCTTCACCTCTTCATCTTCCTCGGCTTCTTCAACTTCTCCTGCAGCTTCTTCAACTGGTTCACCCGCAGTAGAATCATCTAAATCTATTAAACTTTGTGCAACAGAAGCTAATTGAGGGAATTTTCCAGGGTGCTCTATAGGCGACAAGATTCTGTCAGACAACTTTTGTTTATCTTCATCGTTCAAATACGTCTTCCAGAGCTGAACGTTATCATCGACTAATTTAGCGTCAGCAGAATATGTTAGACTCAAAAGGGATGCTTCTGCAAATCTATCAGTCTTTTGCAAGATTTGGATACAAGAAGCTAAATCCTTGGCAGCCCAGGAAGCCGAGAAGGCCAAGTTGAACTTACCAGCATCAGTTGCTTCTGTACTCAGTTTTTTCAACCCATCAGTGTCGTTGACAGAAGAATGTATTAACAACAAGGATTGATAGTCTTTACTCTTTTCAAATGCTTCGGTTGCTAATTTCAAGTTCCAGTTTTTCAATGCAACATCACCGAGCTTCTTCCATTTGTGTGGAGTATCATCGACCTGGGCTATTTCTTGGGCTAATTGAAGATTGAGCGTTTCAATTGCCAATTCGAATCTTTGTTCATTATCCTTAGACAATTCTAGCGCTTTTTCCTTGTAACCTTGTTGTTCCAAAAATCTAGCAATCTTCACCAAATCCTTTTCATCAACATTTTCTAGAAGCTCATCAGCTTCATCTATGTCTTCGCTTCTTAGAACAACTGTTTGGTATTCTAACACAGCTAAAGATAGGTGGTAAGAAAGAACATTGACGTCTTTATCAGCAACGTACACTTTATTATCTCTTGGTAAGTAACCTAGCATGTACATCTGTTTGTCAAAGTGAGCCAAGTTGTTTATTGATCCACCAACCAAGTAGTTCAATCTACTTGATGCGGAAGTGTAGATGAAAACATCACCAACCCATTTACCACTAACGATCTGGTCTTCAACATCGTATAGGATATCCATTGAAGGCTCAACACCTTCTTCAGGACTGATTTCACCTGAAGCCAAGTATTCTTGGAAGGTCTCCTTGTTGTAACTTAATGCATATGCAGAACCACTGGCAATGATCAAAACCAATTCACCATTCTCTGACCAAACAACGTCTTCGGCTTCCACGTCAACTCTTCTGACCAATTCACCAGATTCCCAGTCGTAAAAGGAAAGGAAACCTTCGGATTTGACTGTTAATAACGCACCACCAAAGATCTTATCAGCAGAGTATAATAAATTGATTTGTCCGGTGGTCTTTTCTTTGAAGTTCTTGAAAATCTTAACACTTGTCTTTGATTCCCTAACAGCATAATGGTTGGAATCGCTACCCCAAGCAAAGTCAATGGCTTTACCATACATCTTATTTCTCCAAGCAAGAGAGGTATAAATAATATATTCATCATCACCTGTAACAGTGACGTATCTACCATTTGGAGAGTGTTCTAAGGTACCAGGGAAAACTTCAATAGTACCCAATTCTTTCTGAGATAGTGGAATAACTTCACCATCTTCCAATTGAGCATCAGATGCCTTGATAACAGTGTTGTAAATATCAGTATGTTTGGACCAGATTATTTTACCATTTGGTTCCATTGACATCAAAGGCTTGTCGTCACCAAGCTTCACAACAACATGACCTGTATCAAAACCCACAGACATCAGACTTGATCCTGGTTTGGTTGCAACACACCAAGCTCTTTCCATTCTGTAATTCAAAGTTTTTTCTAACTTGTAAGTGTTTGCATTCCAAATCTTGATGGTTGCGTCTTCTGAACCTGAAATGATCAATGGTAACTCAGGGTGGAACACGGCAAACGAGACATTGGCCAAATGGTCTTCCAAAGTGGCAACACATGATTTAGTTTGATAATCCCAGATTTTAACTGTTCTATCATCGGATGCAGTGATTAGATAAGGCTTGTCACCATGAGGATAGTAATCAACATAGTTGAAACCCTTTGATTCTGGCGCAACTAAAGTGAAATTTGGAGTTTTGGATCCTAAGGACCATATTTTAACGGTCTTATCAAGACATGCTGAGGCGAAAGTGTTCAAATCTCTAGGATTGAAAGCGACAGACATGACGAATAGTTGATGGCCTTCAAAAGTTTGTTCTAACTTCCAGTTGTTGTCCCAATTCCATAATTTAATAGTGTAATCATCAGAAGAGGTCAAAGCATAAGGTCTAGTAGGATGAATGGCAATAGATCTAATATAATCAGGGTGAGCCTCGAATTGGGCAACTTTTTCACCAGTGTTATAGTTGAAGACCCTAACTTGGAAATCATCTGAACCTAAGATAATCCAGTTCTTTCTTGCAATAAACTTACCTGCTCTAACAGGGACGTTTGCAACATCAATTGTTTTGACCAGTGTGTTTGTTTCGTATGACCAGATTTGAACTTTACCTGAGTACAATGTAGTCAAGATCCAAGGCTCTGTAGGGTGGAAATCCATGCCCTTGACACGATCAGATCTTGTACTTGAAATTTTCTATTATTATTTCGATAATTAGCGTTAGTATATTTGCCTTATAATCAAATCATCCTTGTAATCAATATTAAGCTCTATCAGGTAAGATTTGAAACAATGCATTGAGAAAGATGCAACCCCATCTAGTTCAAGAGGATACGGTCATTATAACTCAAAGACAATAGTTTGTGATTCAAAGCTGAAGTAAAGGTTAAACATACTTTAATATCCAACTTCATTGTAAAAGGTAAGTATATATATGAATTGGGTTATCAATTGACGATGCACTATCAGAAGTAATGAGGAGGGGACGAGAGCTTTGAAGGAAGGAGATGTGGGTGTCCATCGAATCGGTTTCCCTCTATGTGAAATGCCAATTGTGAATCGTGTTTGTTTTCGTTCGATATTCAAAGCCAACTGGCCTTTCTGCGGTGCACGGGTGCGTTGGGCGGAAGGACCGATTTGCGTTGGACGTCATATGATCAAAATAAATGCCTGAGACGATACCGTTGATAATGTACTTATCTTGCCTGCAACGTTGTAGAAGTATACATACCAATACAAATAATCATATTTAGAACATTAAATCACAATGTGGATTTTAGAATGGTGTATGTACTGCGATCTTTCATTCTTGTTGGCTGCGATCACGAGTTTGATCCACATCTCTGTCATACGTTTCAGTTTGGTTATCACCTACGTGTGATCTCCTTCAATGCATTCCACTTGAATCTTCAAAAGGCTAGCTAATATTATAGTGCTATGCTTGAATTCCAGAATGAATCAATTATACTAACTTTTCTGTGATGCATTTATCTGATTGCCATGCTCGTATATGTACATAGATCATCAACTATGTACATATGCGTGTTGGTGTTGATTGGTTATGCCCCATTTCATTTTTACAGTTCAGGACGTTCTAGCCTCTTTAGGACTATGGAACAAGCATGCTAAGCTTTTGTTTTTAGGTTTAGATAATGCCGGTAAAACAACCTTATTACACATGTTGAAAAACGATAGAATGGCAACTTTGCAGCCAACTTTACATCCAACCTCGGAAGAATTATCAATTGGTAATGTTAGATTCACAACTTTTGATTTAGGTGGACATCAACAGGCTAGAAGATTATGGAAGGACTACTTTCCAGAAGTTAACGGTATTGTCTACTTGGTTGATGCTGCTGATTCTGAAAGATTTGAAGAATCAAAGGCTGAGTTAGATGCCTTGTTTGCTATTGATGAATTGGCTAAGGTTCCTTTCTTGATCTTAGGTAACAAGATTGATTCACCAAAGGCTGTTTCCGAAAATGAATTAAGACATTTCTTAGGCTTGTTTAATACTACTGGTAAGGGTAAGGTCCAATTGAACGATGTTAGACCTGTTGAAGTTTACATGTGTTCCATTGTCATGAGACAAGGTTACGGTGAAGGTTTCAGATGGTTATCTCAATATATCTAAATGGTAGCTTGTATGTTTTCTTTCCGATATATGTTTCTTACTTTCTAATCTATAATATACATGCTTATATTGCTGTTAATATTATTTTAATTATCTTCCTTTCCTCTTGTAGCTCATTCAACTACTCTAAAGTGCACCTCGGACAGTACAGAGCTCTCCTCTTAGACTGGTTTCCCTTTGTCTTGTCTATGCATAATCGATGTCTTACTCTTTATTAATAAGTCTATATAGAGCTACATACGCAAAAAAATGACAAAAAAGTGAATGAACAATGTCTCGTAGAAGATTAAGCCCTTCTTTTATTACCAAATGCATTACTAGAACCTTCACTTGTACCCAACTTTCTCTTCTTACCCTCCTTCATGAAATATTCTTTCTTCTTCTCCTTTTCTTTATCTCTCTTCGACTCCTCTATCTTGGCCAACTTCTTCAATCTTTCTTTGTTTTTGTCAGCCTTCTTAGAACGCTTCTTGTCATCTTTATCGTTCTTAATGGTCTGAATGGTTTGAATCAACGAACGTGCTTTCTTTTCATCACCACCTAAAACAACAGCTCTCTTCTGTAAATAGGACTCCTTGCTTGCCTTCTTCATTGTATGAATTTGTGATTTGAAAGGAAGATTGGCTTGAACCTTCTTAGGAACTCTTAGCGGGTTGAATTTACGTTCTTGTCTTTCAATCTTAGTATAGGCCGAATCATTATTCACAGGAGTGGCGATTTCATTTTCAGCTCTGACTTGACCAGTTAATCTCATACCGACCCAGTTGGTCTTGTCTTTAACCAAAAGAGATGTGACTGGGTTGTAGAACTTCTTTGGATGAACAGGATACCAAGTTCTCAATATAACAATATCACTCATAAGAATCTTATCTTCGAATGAAGCTCTGTAGCTTCCTTCGGCATTCGATAGTGCCCTCTTGATTTCACCTCTTATACCAGACACTGTCTTAATAGAAGCTCCCTCAAACTTGGCAACTTCTAAAGCAGAGGAGAACATCTCCTTGATGAATGCAGTATTACGGAACACCTTGTATGGATGACCCACCAATTTCAATTTCTTGACGATCTCAACATCTGCATTCAAATCTTCAACGATACCTGTTGCTGCAATTCTGAATGAACCTGTAGTTTTCTGTTTGGAGACAACTTGGACACCGCAGAATGTGGTGTTTGGAGCAACTAATGGGCCATAAAACGTGGCAAAACAGTAAGCATGTTCAGGGGTATATTTCAGCATTCTGTTTCTTGTTCTGGAATCAGAAGTGGTGTAAATAGGCATCGTTTGGAATCTTCTCCAACCCAAGGATAAAATCAATGGATCGTTAGATTTCAGGATCTTTTTATGCCATCTATGTCTTCTTATTCTGACATTCAAGAATCCAAATCTGTCTTCTGTCTGTAATAAACCACCAATGATCAATGGGAATGTAGGGTCAAAGTTTTCAATGAATTCCATCGGCAAGCTATCAAACGTTATCTTGACATATGATCCGGCTCTGAAACCTTCAATCTTACTTCTAGTTTGTTCATCTAATTTGGATAGTTCGGATTTGTTGATTTCCAATTGTTTGGACATCTTAGCTTTTTGGAATTCATACCAAGTATCATGTTCGTTAAATGGATCTTCATCTTTTCCAAATGAACCTTCTTCTTCTTCTTCAAATTGTTGTTTCAACTTTTCTTTCTTCTTCGCGTTCAATTCTCTCTGTTGCTCAATGGTCAAGTTACCTTCGTCTTCGCTTTCAGAGTCAGATTCCTCAAGTCCCATTTCTCCCTTTATTTCTTCAGCTTCAAAGTCTGCAAAGTCGTCATTCTCAGATTCGGATTCGGATTCGTCCTTCTTGGACTTCTTATCAGTTGTACCATCCTCATCTTCACCTTCATCTTCTAGATCTTCGAAATCTCCGTAAACGTCTTCGTCATCTTCACCGCCTTCGGCCTTAGCTTTTTCTCTAGCTTCCAATCTTTGCTTGGCGGATAAGAAAAATCTTGACTTTAAACTTTTGATGGCATCGCCTTCAGCGCTCCATTTTTCCATTAAGCTTTCTGTTGATGCTAGTTTAGAAACCTTTGGTGCCGGATCATTAACAAAAGGTGTCACAGTTCCTTCCTTTTTGTTGAAGAAATCATCTTCCTCTTCATCATCTTCTTCCTCGGACTCGTCTTTCTCTAATTCTTGTTCTTCTTGTTTCCATCTGGAAATAACATCTGATGGATCTATGTTATTCAAGTAGATTAATTTGTTAATGTCCCAGTTCTTCTTAACGACGGATTTGTTTAACTTCGAGCCAATTTTCTGCCATTCAGTCATATTTTCTCCTTCGTCACTCAACTCAAACTCAGAGTCGGACTCAAATTGAAGTTTTTCCTTGGTATTACTGGATTCATGGTCATCAAAATTGAACTTTTTAGATCTTGCTCTGTCATCGGCTTCCTCATCGAACTCATCATCTTCTTCCAGGTCATCTCCTGATTCTTCGTCACCTATTTCTTCGATCTTTTGGTCAGTATTACCACGTCTTAGAGTTGTTCTACCAAAATTTCCTTTAAACTCCTCGTTATCTTCTTCGGCATCTTCGTACTCGGATGACAACTCATCTTCATCATCCTCTTGGAGTGTGATGTTTTCAGGACCATCACTGAAAAGTTTAAATGCACTAGATTTCTTTCTTTGTTCTCTTAAATCCATCACGTCGGATGCTTTCTGTAAGTTACTGACTAATTTTTCACCTAGTCCTTGTGTTTCCTCATCTTCCATTGTTCCTTTGCCTAGATCAATGTAAACTGCATCTTTATCGATCATGACACCATGGACATCAGACATTGGGGCATATATGATTTTTTGTTTGTCTTCCAATCTCTTTCTACGTCTGAATCTAGCTGGTGCTTCTTGGCCTGCTTCTTCTGCAAGTTTAGCTTGTTCTCTTTCGAGGTCTTCTAGCTTTTGTTCATAGTAAGGAGTTGGGCACGGATCTGGCAATTTTTCCACATGAGAAATATTGTAATCACCAACACCGGCTATATGAACTCTTGAGTTTTCTTTTGGTAATGGAGTACCATGTAAGTAACCGTACACTGCAATTTTTCTGTCACACTTTGGATTCTTCTCTATCAATGCAGGATGAGTCAAATCAACTATTCTATCACCTAATAAGTAAGGATGTTCATTTCTCCACTTCAATGGTCTAAACTTCATAACGGATATAAATCTAGTCAAATTCAATATTTCTCTATCCGGGTATCTACCATTTATAACTCCAGATAGGTAGAATAACTTGGCACCTTGGTAGACTTCTGTCCAAAATCTTTGCTTTAATCTCTTCTTGGATGCTCTTAAGGTTGATTGTTTCTTGAATAAATCTAAATGGGTAGTGACACCTAGCACTCTAGGCATACCGTGATGTTGGGCAATGTTTAAGAATTCCATAGTCTCCATTTCGAACCCAAAATTACCATCAATCATAAGTAAAACAAGATCAGCCACCTTGGCAATATCCACCATTGAATTCAAATCATTATTACATTCAATAAATGTTAATCTTCTTCTCTTACCGCTGACAATGGTAATTGGACCTCTGATATCTGTCAAAGTGGTCTTGGTCAATCTTTTGATGAGCGATCTGATCAAGGTTGTCTTACCAGTTCCCGGAGGACCAACAACCGCAATGATAACAGGTGGTGGATCATCATCTGGGGTTCTATCGATCATTGGAACATGCATTCTCTTTTCTGTCATTTCACTTGTTCTCTTGGCCTGCTTTTGAAGCTTACCAGGTCTTGAGACAGTGAATGCCTTTGCATTGTGACCTTGCGAGTGAAGCTTCTGCTTCGCAGGGGTTCTTTTGGAAGCACCTCTGTGTGACTTGTTGGTCTGCTGTGAATCCATACTGGTAAAGAATCACTGATGTTATATGGATGCAATGGCTATGTATGATCTGTGCTGAACAAGGATCCAGGTTCACACTGATGGTTTTAATCACTGAAAAAAGAAAATAATTTTTTTAGGAAATAAATTTTTTTGTATTTTGTCGCAGTGCGGCTGCTCACGTGACCAGAGCCTGAAGTACAACATGGCTGGATGTCGCAAGGATCCCTTCCAAGATTTTACCCGGCTCAAGTGGCGCTGAAACACCAGGAGCAGCTGCAGTGCTGCTTAACCGGAGCCTTCAATTGCGGCAAATTGCAGTTGGTTGAAGTAATATGAGCTGCTTATCAATCTCTTGTTCCTTGATGGTGCTACTACTCACACATACAAGTTTCATCTCCAACTAATAGACATTATACAACATACTGGTACTACTTTATACACAGATAGTCGTTTCAACATTAGTAACATTACTTTAACAATACCGCCCCAACAACAAAATGATGCTTCAAGCTCCAAATAGTATCCCTATGGGCCATGATGAGTCTGGTTACAACAGCTCAGCCTCTTCAACCAGATCAAACTCTTCCAGAAGAGTCAACAACAAGAATAAGGATAGTTTGGTTGTTCCTCCTCAATGCTTTCTACCCAATGGTACGGCCGTTGATTTCGGAAACTCCTCCGGTGCCGCCAGAAAGGGACATCAACGCACATCCAACAACTCAAAGTCTTCCCACTCCAATAGTGGAAAGAAAAACAAGACAGCTCTAAAGGCTACTTCTGCTGCCGAGATGAACCAAAGTAGCAAAGATCTGAAAGATCTGCTGTCTGGATCTCCATCTCTACCTAGTGGTGGAAAACCAAATTTTGGCAACAACATCTCTGCTAAGAGCTCCAATTCCACTTCTCAAAAACAAACTGTTCCATCCGGTGTGAAGCCAGACTTTGGAGCATCTAAATCAAAGAAGACAACTAGCAGATCTTCCTCTGAGAACTCCAAATATCCTGATATTCAGCACTTGCCAAATGGTCAAAGACCAGATTTCGGAAACAGCTCCTCCCCTTCGTCAGCTTCATCTAGTTCCCCTCCTAGATATAATAAGAAATTCGATACCATGTCTTCGGCAAGCTCTACATCTACAGACTTCTCATCTGTGTATGCTGGTTCTTCATTCCACAGTGCCCCTTCCGCTATCTCCTTGCCTAAACCTTCGTTTATGAGCAAGAAATAAGGATGCTTTCTTTTCGTTATCAAACGCAACACCGCTGTATGGTTATTTTTTGTGGGACTACATATCTCCCTTAGAAATCCTGTATTATACACCTTTGTTCCCGTGATCAATCTGATTCTCAAATAACGCTGCTTCGATTTTTCTCAACATTTCATTTCTCACATAGTTAGATCATCTCAACATTTTACGATCACAACGAGACCCATATGTCGCCGAATCAATTTCATTTCAGCTTTTTCTTATTCATTTACAGGATCCCGTTAGATTCAAGGTTTTTAGCTTGTTTTTCATTTGGTTATATTGTATTAGCTTGCTTATTTTTCGTTATTGTTTGCTTTTAGGTTTTAAGGTTTTAGTCATTTATTTGTTCCCACTTGACTCTAATGGTTTCTGCACTTGGTGTATGACTTTGAATTACAATATGAACTCGGTCATAGATATTTATTCACCAATGATGATTAGGGTGCCATGCAAGGCAATTTCTTTGTAATGCACCTCATAAGTTTGATATCCACGATAATCGAAATAGGTTATCATCTCATTATTTCACTTGCATCATTGAAAAAGATGGCATATACTTTTTTGTGCTCCCGCTTTTCAATGCATTTTTGTCAACTTCTTTTTTTTTCCAACGAATATGGTTATCCATTTTTGTTTGTTTTTTTTTTACTTTGTTAAATGTTTACACTGATAAGGCATGGAGTTTATTTGATTATGCATGAATTTTTTCCTTTCGATTGTGTTTTTTCCTTTGTTTGTTTCTGAGATTTGGTTTCACTAGCGATCTTCTAAAGGGGGGTTGGCTTATCTCCCTTCCTAGTAGTGTGCCCGGTGAATTTTCAGGGTTTTTGTTTTCTATCCTTATTCTTTGTCTTTTGTTTATACCTTCAATCTAATGATTGTTTCTTCTTTTTTAAATACCAGCCATATGTATCCTGCTCAATCGAGCGCCTAATAGAATCTGGTGTGCATTTGTCCTAAAACCGAGCCTTTTTTTTGCACCGGCAGTGAAGCACAGCGTGCGACGCTTATCAAACGCACATTTGAAGATATGCAACTGTTTACTTCTTCTTCCTACAACCACCGCTTCCTGACTCTGACTAACCAACCTTCTTACCTCCTTTGACTTGTTGCTCGAACCTACTGAGTCTATAGATTTTTAAGATGCCCAATCCTAGAGCAGGAAGAAAGGCCAAACGCGAGTCTGCGTTGTCTAGTTATACAGGTTCTTCAAACAGCACCGGGAGAAGAGAATCATCGAGACACAGAGATTCCATTTCGTCCAATGCAGTGCACTCAATATACTCCAATATATCCCATGTTGATGAAAATGAGACCGAAATGTTCTCAGGAGCAGCTTCAAACGTGATCCCCACTGCTGTGTCGACATTCCACCATCATAGTCATCCATCAAACTACAGATCACCTTCGTTACATGCCTCTGGCGCTCATTACACGATAGATGATCTGAGTCTTGACGGTGAGCAGTTGGGTTCACCTTCCCATGATTATTACGATGGTGAAGATGGTGAGGAACTTCATCTGACTGAATCCAATGCTAGTAATTTTCAAGAACGTGCCCAGTTTAGATTCTTCACTGCTGATGAGATTGAATCCGCTAAGGGTGTTTCAAGTTTGCAAAAGACAGGATATAAAGGAGAGGCGATAAACGTTGATTATGATACCAATTGGAACACATATGAGGACGATTATGTTATGAGTGGTGCAGATCAGCATCTGTTAGACGCTTCCGCTGTGCATAGCGAATACGGATCCGTCAGTGAAACTGAAAGTGGAGCAAGAGAACCATCTCCTGACTACGATGACCGTGCTGAAGATATTTTCACTTCCAGACTGTACAATGATGATGATGATGATGACGATGATGAAGGTCTGGGGAAATATTCCACTGCAAAAAGAGAAGGAGTTACCCAACATGATAAACTTTTCGGTAGCAGGTTTCCTGCCAATAACCATAATCAAAGGTTCTATATTGCTGAAGAAGATTTAGTCATTGGTATAGCTGGTTATAAGACATCAAAGTTGAAGTTGATTGGGTATTATTTGTTTGTTATATGTACCTTTGGGCTAGGATACCTCATACTGAGATGGTTTCCTAGACATAGAATCAGAATGATGGGTAATGAGACCCCATTGGGAAAGGCAGAATGGGTTGTGGTGGAAGATGAATATGGTGTCTTGGATATCCAAATTGTTGCTAGGCACTGGTATAATAAAAAGCTCTCAAGCTTTCTTCCCAAAACGGTTGATAAAGAAGATGATGAAGCATCGCAGGATAAGCATGATGATAATTTCACATATGCTGACACAGACCCTATTGTTCCTGTTTTGATATCTTTCGAGTACAGATATATGACTTTGTTTTATGATCCAACGGATGATTTGTACAAGTTGGCCAATAATTGGATAGACGAGAAGTGGTGCTATTACCCCGAGATTAAAGAAGGTTTGAATGAAGAACTCTTTCTAAGTAGATTGATGATATTCGGTTTCAATTTGATCAACATTAAGGAAAAGTCAATCATGCAGTTATTAACTGATGAGATCCTCCATCCTTTTTATGTCTTCCAAGTCTTCTCCATTATGCTTTGGATGGCTGATGATTACTATTACTATGCATTCTGTATTTTCATTATCTCGTTGTTTTCTGTTGCAGACTCATTGATAGAGACTCGTAAAACAATGCAAAGAATGAGACTTCTATCAAAATTTCAATGTGATGTCAGAGTTTGGAGAAATGGGTTTTGGAAGGAAACAACTTCAGATCTGTTGGTTCCTGGTGATATCTATGAAGTTTCAGATCCATCTCTAAACATCTTTCCATGTGACTCCATATTATTATCTGGTGACTGTATTGTTAATGAGGCAATGCTTACCGGTGAGTCAGTTCCTGTCTCCAAGGTGCCAATAGCCCAGGATTGTGTCAAAGGTCTTAGAGATGAGTTCAATAGCGCCAAATTCTCAAACACTCTATCCAGATCTTTCCTTTATAATGGTACTAAGATTGTGAGATGCAGATATGGTGCTGGCAACGAGCTTGCCACTGCATTAGTTGTCAGAACAGGTTTCAATACCACCAAGGGTGAATTGATCAGATCCATGCTGTTCCCTAAACCAGCTGGATTCAAGTTTTATGAGGACTCCTTCAAGTACATAGGAGTCATGTTTTTAATCGCTTGTTTTGGTTTCGTGTTCTCTACTGTTAACTTTATCAAGTTAGGTTTAGGAACAAAGATTATTATTTTCAGAGCATTGGATTTGATCACTATTGTTGTTCCACCGGCCTTGCCTGCCACTTTGACCATTGGTACTAGTTTTGCTCTTTCGAGACTTCGTAAGAAGAACATATTTTGTATTGCTCCGACTAGAGTCAATGTGGGTGGTAAGCTTGATGTCATGGCGTTTGATAAAACGGGGACCCTTACTGAAGAAGGACTGGATATTATGGGTGTTCACGTTTCCCAGCCTATTAGGGATAGAAAAGCACATGAATTTAGTGAACTTCATACTGACCCAGCCTCACTTTCTGGAAACTTCTCCAACGTGCAGTCGTACAGTCTCTTTTTGAGTATGCTGACATGTCACTCGTTAAAATTGATTGAAGATGACTTGGTCGGGGATCCGCTGGATCTTAAGATGTTTGAATTCACAAATTGGGAAATGGTTGAAGATCCTAGCAAAGATGAGGTATTGGAAAATTATATCAGCTCTCACAAGGCATCTCATAACTCGACTCCTATCTTGTTCAAGTCCGCAAAAGTTGGAGGTGTCGGTTTTGTCCAGTTGAAAGAGTTCGAATTCATCTCCCAACTTAGAAGAATGTCCGTCGTCACCCAATCTCTAAACGATCCATCACAATTGAATGTCTTTGTGAAGGGAGCACCTGAGGTCATGGAGTCACTATGTCTTGCTGAATCACTTCCTATTGACTATGAAGAGCTTTTACATAAGTACACACATAATGGGTATAGAGTGATTGCCTGTGCATCCAAGACAATCAAGAATCCATCCTTCCATTCCGCTCCAAACGACTTACGCTTTTTAGATACTATCTCGAGGGAGCAGTGTGAATCGGAGCTTGACTTCATTGGTTTTATCATATTTGAAAACAGACTAAAAGATTCAACCAAGGCCGCCTTGTCTGAGTTGAACGATGCCAAGATTAGAACAATCATGTGTACTGGTGATAATGTCTTGACCGCGATCAGTGTTGGAAGAGAAAGTGGATTGATCCCACCAGGCTGGAAAGTCTTTATATCTGGGTTCAACTATGACGAAGAGTTAAATGAGGGAACTGAAACCTTCATACCACCCATTATTTGGTCCGAGGTTGATGACCCAAACTTGGCATTGGATTCAGTTACTTTGTCTCCTTTGGACGTCAGACAGGATGATAATTATTGTCTTGCTGTCACGGGTGATATTTTCAAGTATATACTTACTGAACTGACAGAAATGGACTTTTTGATTGAAAAGATGTTGATGAGAGGTGCAATTTTTGCAAGAATGTCACCAGATGAAAAACATGAACTTGTTGACCGACTCAAGTCTTTGGACTATACTGTTGGATTTTGTGGTGATGGTGCTAATGATTGTGGTGCATTGAAAGCGGCAGATGTTGGTATCTCGCTAAGTGAAGCTGAGGCTTCTGTTGCTGCACCTTTCACTTCGAGAATGTTTGAAATTTCGTGTGTTTTGGATGTCATCAAAGAAGGTAGAGCCTCTCTAGTCACCAGTTTCTCATGTTTCCAATACATGTCACTTTATTCAGCCATCCAGTTCGTGTCGGTGTCGATTTTGTACAAGGAAGGTTCTAACTTGGGCGACTTCCAATTTTTGTACATTGACTTGTGTTTGATCATTCCAATCGCAGTGTTCATGTCATGGTCCAAACCTTATCCTAAACTCTGTGTCAAGAAATCCACAGCTAACTTGATATCACCAAAGATTCTAATTCCTATGATTGGTAACATTTTAGTCATTCTACTGTTCCAATTGTCATTGTATACATACATCAAGGATGTTTTTGCCAAACTAAGTTGGTATATTGCTCCTATTCCTGGTAATGATGATGAGGTTCAAAGTACGGACAATACAATTTTGTTTTTATTCGGAAATTTCCAATATATCGTTATTGCTTTGATGTTGACTGTTGGGCCTCCATATAGAGAGCCTGCTACATCTAACCGAGCATTCATTCTCACAATAATTATAACATTATCAATGTCTGTTTCCTTAATGTTAGTTGATACCACCAGCTGGTTTGGAGATTTGATGGATTTGACTTGGATTTCAGCGACTGCTAAATTCACCATCATTCTACTAGCAATTGTGAATTATGGTGTTTTAGAACTAGGAGACAAGTTCTTGTTTGTGAAACTGGCTAAGGTTTACAAAAGGTTGTTCGGAAAGCCAGGTTCCAAGAAAAGGTTCAAGAACTTGATCAGAACATTTGAAAGTTCGGGCTCAGTTTAATTTGGGACACTACATATTCTACATGCGTATAGACGTACATTTTTATAAATTTGATTATTCTGATATTTTATCTAAGTCCATGTATTAAGTATCATTTATAAATATTATAGTTATAGGGAGATAAACATCCGGTAAACTCCTATAGATCACCATTGCTTACCCAGATGCTTCTGAACGCAGTTCTTATATATGTTGAACTCTTGAACGCAGGCGTCTTTGGTCATATTTTCGTAATTTTTGAGTATGCACTGGCCATATGCAGCTGACTCAGTGGAGCATTGCACCGTGGCATTCACCAACTTTGTCACTTGGGAACCAGATTTCTGCTGCCGTAGAAGGGATTGTGAAGATGGCCTCATAGTAATGACACAATTATTGTATAAGTAGGGGCAATTTTTCCACTACGAAGAGCATCGTGTGTCCAAAAGGACGACAGAACTGGCAATCATCGATCTTCTTCTCCGCATTGGCTCTCGCTTTCCATCACTGCCTGGATCGCACCCGCGCACCCGTGCACCATATCTTCAGATAGAGCCTGCGCACTAAAAAGTTGAGTAGCATCAGTGATCTGGAGCCAGTCGCCCTTGAAAGTGTCACCTGTAGCCTGCTTTCAGATCGTTCGATGTGCCATCAGTCTGACCATCTTTCACAACGAATATAAATCAAATGGGGAAATTGAGTTATCTTCCTGTGCTTGGTGATGTTAACACTCCGTTAGCAGAAGAACAGCTTGCAATTCTTGAGCAGCAAGTGGAATCAGAACAGCCAGATCCAACTGTTCAATCTCAATTCAACTTGGCCTGGGGTCTAATAAAGTCTAATGACACTCTAGATACAAAGCAAGGTATCAACATTCTTACGGAGATCTATAAAACTGTTCCTGCTAGAAGACGTGAGTGTCTATACTATTTATCCATTGGATGTTTCAAAATTGGCGAATATAGAGAGAGTAAAAGATATATTGATGCATTGCTGGTTCATGAACCTGACAACTTTCAAGCTATACAGTTGAAAAATGAAATTGAAACGCAGATTTCAAAAGATGGATTAATTGGAGTTGCCATTTTGGGTGGTTTGACAGCAGTTGGTGTTGGTCTTGCTAGTTTATTGATAAGAAACAAAAGGAAGTAACTCTATCACATAAGATGATACATAGCTCATCTCAAATTTCTTGGACACCCTAGAATTTATATGAAGTATCATTATCAGCTTATACATCTGTGTTTTAATTTCCGTTTATCCCTTCTAATGTCGTCTTTTACATAACTTTTTCCAAACACTCATATACATAGTTAACTTTTATCTTTTTATTCAGCTGTTGACAGTAACGGTTGGCTTTTTTTAATTCAAAAAAAAACATCTATACATAAAGAGAATTGTATGGAATTTCATAATAAAAAATCTATAAAATGAAGATTAGCATCAACAAGTTTTCTGTCACTCGCATACAGACAGAGAACAAGCACTCAAAACTAATCGTCATCGCCCACCAAACCACCGTCTTTACACAACAAATAAAATAAGGACTCCTTATTCTTCAACAAGTTCTTAGGAGTGTCAAATTCAGCAACTTCACCCTTCTCCAACACAATGATTCTATCACTATCGATGATAGTATTCAATCTATGTGCAATGGTTAAAATTGTTCTTTCTTTGAAAGCACCCCTAATGGTTTCTTGCACAATCGAGTCAGTTTCAATATCAACATTCGCAGTTGCTTCGTCCAAAATCAAAACCTTACAATGTTCTTTGGCCAACGCTCTGGCTAAGCACATCAATTGTCTCTGCCCAACAGATAGGTTGGAACCACCTTCGTTAAGTTTAACGTTCAGTGGATTATTTTCAAGTTCCTCCTTTTCAGTAAATTCATCATACATTCTCATAATGTGTGTTTTCAAATGGGAAAGCTCTAGGGCTTTCAAGAGTTGTTCATCAGTATATAAGTTTGTTGGATCTAAATTGGATCTAACTGTACCTTCGAAAATTTGCGAATCTTGAGGAATGATAGATAATTTGGAACGTAGATCATATAAACCAATTTCATCTGTGTTGACTTCATCAATAGTGATATTACCCTCAGCAGCTTCAATAATTCTGAAAATGGAAAGTGTCAAAGACGACTTACCCGCACCTGTTCTACCAACAATACCAATTTTCTCTTTTGCATTGATTGACAAGTTGATGTTTTTCAAGATTAGATCTAATTCAGGTCTGTATCTAGTAGAATAGTTCTTGAAATTGATTGCACCACTGAATGGCCAGTTGGCAGAAGGTCTCTTATCCTCAATGATGGATGGAGCTTCTGGTTGAAGTTTGGAATATTCAACAATTCTTTCAACAGAAACGATATTCGATTCAATATCAACCGTCATTCTAACAATCCAATTCAGAGATTGGGTGACTTGAAGAGCATATGACACGGATAAACCAACTAAACCTGGAGTGACATGGCCTGATTTCAAAGTGAGGATCAACAAACCAGAAGAACCTAAAATGATCAATGAACCTAAGAATTCCAATCTAACAGCTAACCATCTGTTGGCGCCAACGGATGGATGGTAAGCACTCATGTTCGAATCCATCTTATGTTGGTTCAAGAACGAGAATCTTTCTAATTGACTGTAAGCTCTAATTGTGGCAACACCACTCAATGTTTCTTGGAAATGAGCAAAAATCGGCGATTTTGAAACAGAGTCCAATCTTCTTAACTCTCTTGAAGAGGCCAAGTAGTACTTTTGATAGTATTTATAAAGGAACGCAAGTGGGATAATCATGAACACGAATTGCCAAGTGGAGTAAACAATAACTAACATGGTGAATGAGACTCTAATAACATTGTTGAAAAACATCGCAAACACCTTGAACAAGTTCTCATCAACCTTGTAGATATCAGTCGAGAATCTGTTCAAGATTCTTCCAATTGGTGTGGTCTCGAAAAATGACATTGGGGCCTTCAAGACAGCTTCCAACATGATTTGATGTAAATATTTAGAACCTTGAATAGAACATAACAACCATTGAATAAGAGTTTGAGTTAGCAAGAAAACAGAAGAACCCATGCATAAAGCAAAGTAGATACCCAAGTACTTCCAACCATTAGGGTTTCCATCAGCTTTGGAGTTGACTTCCGACCAATGCTTCAACCAAATGTTAGCCAAAACAGTGGAACCCATAGTGAAAATGATGATAGTAAGGAATATAATGACGTTTCTTGAACCACATGCCCTAGCATATAGCTTATAGATTTCGTTAGAAACCTTACCTTGTTCATGTTTCTCATCTCTTCCAGCATTATACTGCTCGTTTTCTTTTTGTATTTCAGCTGCCTCATAGTCCTCGATTTCTGCTTTAGCAAGTTCTTTTTCTGCAACTTTCTTAATTTCCTCATCGAGCTCACTGGATTCAGATTCCGTATCTTCAGATGGTTCATTTTCATAAACAGTTTCAGTGGCAGCACTTTCATCCTTGCTATCTGATTCAGAAACCTTTTTACCAAACTCATTGATAAGCGAAGTTAATCTGGAGCTGGCGGTACCGATAACAATATCTTCATAGCGACCTTCTTCAACAATTCTACCATCATCAACCATAGTGATATAGTTTGAGAATTTCAAAACATTGATGTTGTTGGTTGCAAGAACTCTACATTTTGATCTAAGTAAACCATCTGGACCCAAAACATTGTTGATGATGTGCTTACCAACATGTTCATCAACGGCACTCAAAATGTCATCCAAGATGTAAATGTCTGCTCTCGAATAAACGGCTCTGGCTAATGATAGTCTGGCCTTTTGACCACCAGACAGACTGATACCCTTTTCACCGACTTGAGTCATGTCACCATCTGGAAGAACACCTAAATCATGAACTAAAGCACAGGCTTTGATAGTTTGATCGTAGAAAACTGGGTCAAACTTACAGCCGAACAGAATGTTATCTTTGATAGTACCATTCATAATCCATGATATTTGTGGAACATACGCAATGGAACCATGCAAGAACACCAAACCTTTAGTCTTGTGTAAATCACCTAACAAAGCTTGCAAGATGGCGGATTTACCAGAACCAACTCTACCTAAAATACAGTTTAATTCTCCTTTCTTTGCAACGTAATTGATCTTACTCAAGGCAACCTTGTAAGGTTCTCTAGTCCATAAGAAGTCAGCATTCTCAATCTTGACAGATTCGTCACCGATCTTAGCTGCTGCTGGTAGTCTGTTGACAGTGTCTTCTTCCAATTCGTCACCTGTTAAGAAATCAGTCAATCTCTTCAAAGAAACTTGTGCCTCAATGATGTTACCAACAGTCCAAGGGAACACAGCTAGCGGGAAACCCAATAAGTTGAATAATGAAAGGGCTGTGAAAACAATATCAGTTGATAAAGGAGTATCCTTGTTCCATAAGATGAACAAGGCAAAAGTCGAAGTACTGACTAAATTAGGAGCCATGTTGAAAATAAATTGAAAGCAAGCTTGATAAATACCTAATTTCTTCAAATTCTTTAACTCCTTTTCATTTCTAACATAAGTCAACTTCTCTCTATATGGAACTTCCCAAGCATACAATTTCAAAGACTTTATATTATTCAAGATTTCAGAAATGATTCCAGTTCTTTCATCTTTCACTTTCATTTGTTGCACTTGAAGTTGTTTTTGCTTTCTAAAAATAAACACGTTCAAAGGAACAGTAATCATTAAAATGATAACACCAATCCACATAGCATTTCCTAAAAGGTTATACAATGAAATCAAACATAGTGCAATTTGGAAAGGACCAGACCAGATAATGTTCAAATTTTGACACAAGTCTTGTAATCTTTGTGGATCAACAGACATCATGTTAACAATATCACCAGTGGCTTTCTTCTGCTTTGCTTCAACTGATAAAACAAGCGATTTCTGATAAACGAGGGCATTTAAAGAGGCTCTAACTTTGATACCTGTATCGAAAACCCTTTCAAAATATTGATGCAATGCAGTGGTTTGCATGATAGAGAAACTGAACATTGCAATAACAATCATGAAACCTCTAGTTAATGGGATAGTCTTGTCATTGGAATAGTCATTGACGAATCTGATAAGACTCTTTAGCAGCTGAGGTTGAATGAAGGCGATACAATCTTGAATGAACTTGAACACACCAGCAATCAAGAATGGTCCACCGAATGACTTGGCCAATGCATGACCTAATGAAGGGTTGGACTTGTAGTTCAATTGTTTGTTCCAATTTTGGGCAAGTTGGGATGACAAAGTTTCAGTTTTCAATGCTTCTGGAAGGGGAGGTAAATCTCTTTGATCCAAAAACTTGACGTAACCTTTCTTCATCAGTGGAGACATCCAACCAAAGGAAACCTTTGTGAAGATGTTGGAATAGTCGTAAATATTGAACTTTGTGGTTGGATCAGCAATCATTGTTGGGCCTGTTGAAGTTTCCAAGATGGCGAGGATTGCATAATTGACAGCTGATAAAACTGTGAAATGCAAGATTTCAGTGTTTGAGTCTCTGGTTGTCAAGTTGATCACTCTGAACAATCCGACAAAAGCGGAGAAACCCCAGTAGATGATCAAAGCAGTTGAAGAGACAAAAGTCTTGAAGTTCTCGATATATGCTAATAGAATTGCCACCAATAAGGCAACCAAGTTTCCAACAGTAGACCAGTAATTTATATCATTCAAGTATGTGATATCACTAGAAGGATATTTGGAGAATTTTGCGGTGGCAATCACCAAACTGACTTGAAAAATAATTTGCAGTGCCACCAGGGCCAATTTCAATGGGAAGAATGGAGTTGATTTTGAGTTAATATTCTTTGATTTTCTGAGTTTGTAAATCTCGAGAGAACCATGAATTATCAAATACAATGAGAAAAAGTTGACGGCAATACCATTGGTAAAGCATGGAGTTGGATCTGATAAACGCGAGATAAGGGAGAAACCTTCATTATCGTAACAACCGCAGGTATATGAAACCGGTGAAGTCTTGTTCAAAGCATCAAACACGATATCGTTAACTGAATAAGCTTCAGTGTTGGAGAATGTAAACGTGTTCATGAATGATTCGATCACATTGTGGGTTCCAAACTTATTAGGAACCAGATAGGACCAAACGCCATCAACGGAACCTGCTAAATAATCACCTGGAATAAGATCACTGGAGGGCAAAACGTCAGCCATTTTCAGTTATTCAATTGGTTGGTTGATATATCTGGTATTTAACTATAGTCCGATAGAGAAGGTATATGGTTAAGCTGGATTCTTCAGTAGAAAGGGCACGAGTGGGCAATTAAAAGATATGAAAAAGTCTGAATTTTTGCAACGGAACTCGTCACGTCGCAACGGTGCGAGAAATTGGCTCCTGCTTAGTAAACAGGCTTCTGTGCGATAGTGACCGTTTTGCCAGACTCTTCTGCGGTGCACTCCTACATCTGGCTTGATTTCACTTGATTTCACTTGCTCTAATTTGATTTTATTTGATTTTATTTGATTTGAATCTGTGACCTAGCCATTTTACTATACCATCTTCGATTATCTTCACGTTATAAAGGATCATAGAGTGTAGATCTTGAGCGTGGTGGACTGGTGAAGTGTGGCGGAGAAAAGTGTGGTTTCGTCTTCATGTCAAGGTCACCTGAACCACTATCCAATGAAAGCCACTCGATACTGCAAGGATACTCATATATACCGTTAGTGAACAAATGTAGTTGCACTGGTAGTTACATATGGCTCTACGTTTTCGATCTTTCCATTTTATCACATCCTCCTTTATTGTTTGCTCCGAACCGTGAGATCGGTGCACGATAAATCGCTGTAAGAGGTGCTAATCGGTTGCTATTCGTGTTTCTTTTGTGTACTATTACTTCATCTTTCATCGATCAGTAGTACTATGGTGCTGGCTCTGTATAAGATTGCCAGTTGCCATCACCAGTGCTGTAGGAAAGGTGATAAGCTGCGGAATCGGGAAACGCCCTTTCCAGATTCGGAACAAATGGGCTTGACACCATAAAAAAAAATCAAGTTAAAACCGTTTCAGAAGGGAAAAGAGCAAGAGCAAGGAGTTTGCACTGAACCCCACATCAGGCTATCAACCACGTGTAACTACACCTGTACTGTTTCCACCATCATCTACACTTTCATTTACAGCATTGTTCATCTGCTCTGTTCAAGTTCCAACTGGGCCTCAGCTCTTATTCTCGCCTAGCATCCTTCCACACATTCCCCTTCTCAACTCTTCAGTTTCCACTCAAGAGATCTATAGATTATCATACAACAATGGCACAGGTATATGTTGATATGACTGGCCTACCTAGAAAGCTGTATCATACAAGGAGCAGAGATATCGTTGTTCTCGGTGATGATGAAATACTGACTCCTGAAGGTTGCGCTTATTCTGTTGATTCCACCACAGATTCAGAAGCAGAAACTCCCTTGGTTTCAGTGAAAAGGGAAGAGACTTCAAATGAAACTGAAGTGAATACCAACAGTCATGTAGTGCTGAAGCATGAATTTGAACCAATTACTTCATTAAACCCCGAAGATGTGAAACCCAAGAGTGAGTCTGATTCTCCAGAAATCAAGCAAGAGCCTTACCAATTTGGCGATGTCAATATCTTGAAATCTTGGTTGACACAGAGTGATAATACAAGCTCGCCAACGCCCACTAAGACAACAAAAAGAAAGCCAAAACTCAAATACAGACCAGCAAATGGTACAGTCCTGGATATAACAAATATCAAACTATCTCAAAATTTGGAGGACCAAATTGAAATCGGTGACCTGTCATTCTTACATCATGCATTGACATATTCTCAAAAGACTGTGGTTATAGCGGGTGCAGGTATCTCCGTTGGTTCTGGTATTCCTGATTTTCGTTCTTCCAATGGTTTGTTCAATGACTTATCATCAAAGGGTAACGGGTCGGGAAAAAACTTGTTTGATTACAACCTATTCAGATCTCCTGAAATGATCTCAAAATTTGAGCAAATGATAAAAACACTATATCAACTATCGAATAAGAGTAAACCGTCTAGATTCCATGAGATGATAAATGGTATTTCAGAACAAGGAAGACTTTTAAGGCTATACTCACAAAATATAGACTGTCTTGAGATCCAGATGCCGTACTTGCAGACCGAAGTCCCATTGTGTTTCAAGTCTCCATATCCTAAGACAATTCAACTTCATGGAAATATAAACTTACTGAGTTGTTCCAAATGTCACTATATACGAGAATTAACCGACGATCACTTTGACTCCAAACTTTTTGGTGAGGGAAAGTTGATAAAAGCGTGTCCAGAATGTGAAGAGATGAATACTGTGAGAGGAATAGCTGGGAAACGATTACAATCTTCTGGTATATTAAGACCTAGAATTGTACTATATAATGAATTTCACCCTGATGGTGAAGTTATAGGAAATATCACCGAGTCAGATTTGAAGGCGAAGCCTGATTGTTTGATAGTCTGTGGTACAACGTTGAAGATTCCTGGGGTGAGGAGAATGGTTAAAGAGATGGCAAAAGTTGTACACTCCAAAAATGGATATGTTATTTGGATAAATCTGGATGAACCATCACAGTCTATAGTTGACTATGTCGAGTACTTTGATTTGATTGTTGTTGGAGACTGTCAATTGATTCCGGGTCTAGTTGGTTTATACAACTTGATTGTTACCAACGTTCCAACAAAAAGAAAAAGAGTTGTCAAGAAGAAAGATAAAGATGGGGTTATAGCCGTCAAGAAAACGAAATGCGTGAAACAGGAGTCAGTTTGATTGCATTGTAAATTAGTTATAAATGTATAGCATAATTCGCCGCCTTTATGCTTTACTCATTGAAATTTAGGTTTTGTATTTTAAATGCCAAAGAAATTATTATTTATATATAGTACAAGAATCTATAAACCAAAGAAGTAAGAGGAGGATTAAAAAAGAGTGTCATTCTAGAAATCTTTCGTTAAATATGATTCTAGAAATCATCCTCAGGAACTTCAATCTCATCTTTAGGTTCCTTTGGTTCTTGTCCCTCACTCCATTGTGTGATATCGTCGATATAACTTAAAATGGTTTCGATCGATTGGTTACTATCTTTATCGGAACAATCCAAAGGTAAAAATTGCACCATACCAAAATCATCCACTAATTGAGCAATGGCTTTATTTAATCTGTGGAATTTAGGATTGGAGATGGTTGCCTCATTCTCAGCTGTTGTTTCCAACATCAACGGATCAGGATTGAGGAACCTCTTCAACTGTCTTTTTGAAACTGTATCTTTTATAAGATCAACTTTGGATAGTATATTAATATGTGGTAACTCCAAAAAAATCATAGTTGACATGGCACTCAATGCACCTGAGAAAAACTTTGCATTATCAACAACAAATGGTGCCTCCAATAAATAAGTACAACAAAGACTGAAATTCAACTGCTGCTGTAAATGTTTAACTATTGTAGGCATGACTGGCACATGACTATATAACTCGATCTGTCCAGGACAATCAAAAATCAAATAATCATCATTAAAATCACCAATTTGCTCATCCAACCAATCCAGATTCTCCAGCAAAAACTCAAAACAGTACACTAAAGCACCATTAGGACCCAAGTTCAATTCCTCTTGCACGTCTTGCAATGAGATTAAATCTCTTATATCTATTGAAAATGAAAATTCCGTAGGGTCGGCGGCAGGATCCAAGTTGATTAGATGTGCCGTTCTACCTATTGATTGCATGTAGGAAATCATTGAATTGCAAAACGTTGTTTTCCCAACACCTGCTGGGCCTAGCGCTAACACTCCAACTTTAGACATGAGTGTTATATATCAGTAATTATTCTTCAAACTTGACAGATCAGAGTTCTTGTGGGAAATTTCGAAAGAGGCACCATATCATCATTAGTAATTATACTGCATCACCATGTCTTTTCTGAAATTTTCTATAGCTTTTTTTTCTTTTGTATGGTCAGCCACATTATCGCAGATTGTTTATCAAGAGACAGCCTGCGCCACGTGGTGTAAAGGTGTGAGTGTTCTAAGAGTGCTATCTTCTTGAGTGTTTCTTGAGAAGCCGTTACTGCTTTCTGACTAGCATGTATTGTCAGATGCGCTAACCAGGTTCGTGGATTTACTTGGGCAGGGTTATCACTCTGATGTGGCTTGGTATCGGGAGTGTTACTGTTACTCTCTATCGTCACGAGGGAGTTCAGCCTTTGAACTCGGTGACCTTGGGCATTCTCTCTCACTCTCTCTCTATCTGGCCCAGTCCCTCGAATCGCGGTCATTCGAGCCTCTCGAGCCTCTCGAGGCTTGTGCACACATATTTCACAATAAGAGACCGATCCCAATATTCAGCTCCCATACCAAAAACGGTTTCGCCTGAGTAGTAACCACACTGTTAGGTGAAAATATAAATACCTAGGATATGGCTGTTAAAATGAGGTAACATTATCCAGACCTAGTTGTAGGCAAATAAACAAAACAACGAGAGAATACAAATACCACTACAAAAATGACAAAGGGCCTCTCTCTTTTACTATCGTCAACTGCACTTTTCCTATTATCAACACCATTAGCTGCTCAGCCAATACCGTCCACTGCTGATGTTAAAGCCAACAAATTCTTGAACTTTGATGTTTACAGAGTGGTCTCTTCCAATAACTTACAGAAAAGAGACGAGTTTGAGGACGTTTCATTATTGAACAGCTATAATACTCAGTTTTTCATAGACTTTGAAATTGGTTCAAATCACCAAAAAACAGCAATTCAGCTAGATACAGGATCCTCTGACTTATTCGTCTTTGCCAATGATAATGTGCATTGTGGTGACGATGATGAAGCTGATTGTGCTGATGATGGTACTTTCAACGTTAGAACTTCAGACACCTTTTCCTTCCTTGATACTACATTGGATATCGAGTATGCAGATGGTTCAAATGCAACAGGTAGAATGGGAAAAGATAATTTCTACATGAACGGTTTGGAAATCACAAATATCACCTTTGGTGTCTCCAAATACGCTGATACAGGTTGCCCAGTTCTTGGAGTTAGTTTCAAAGGTCTAACAAGCTCCGTGGATCTAGAGGATGAATCAGTGTACTACGACAGTTTTCCTTATGAGCTTGCCAATCAAGAGCTTATTCACATTCCTGCATATTCAGTTGATCTCCTGCACGATGATTTACCCGTTAACTCAACTGTCACCTTTGGTGCAATCGATACCAGTAGATATTCTGGTGATTTGTACAAGTTTCCTGTGTCCAAGTACGACGGTTACTTTGAAGAAATTGCAATCAACCTGGATGCTGTTTACGTTGGGGAGCCAAATTATGAATCATTATCTTTGGCATACACTGGTCCTGCTAGAACATTACTTGACACTGGTACCAGTTTTGATTATTTCCCATCATCTTTTTACAATCTTATAGGTGAGACATATTTTGGTAACTATGATACAAACAATTCATGTTACTACTCTACCGACTGCTCATCTTTGAATGAAACTACACTTTACTTTGACTTCCTACAAGTTTTGTTTCCAACTTCACTTTCATTGTTCAGCATGAAGAGTGAATCATACTTTTCAGTGGTTCCAGAAAATCTTGAAGGTACTTGCATTTTCACGGCATCGGAACAATCAGATGAGGATGGATTTCTTCTCGCTGATTTGTTCTTACAAACCGTGTATATGGTCGTCGACTTGGAAAACTCAGAGATCGCTCTTGCTTCAACTAACGGTATTGACTATGACAATATGGAAGAATCCAATTTCATGGAAATTGTGCAATCAATTCCTTTAGCCACAAAGGCACCAGGATACTCAACTGGTGGTTCATATCCTGTTACTTCTGCAACTGCAACTGAAACTGCAACTGCAACTGCCGGCACAACTGAAACCGCATATTATTATTAGTTTGTCCGAATCGCATCCTTTTTGGTGACTTTTCTTTCTAAAATATTTACGTTAGAGTTCTGTGTTTTTCATAAACGTTCCTGACTTGTACATTTTAATCTGATACTAAATAAATCTTACATATTTATAATATTCATGCATTACGCGGAAGCGTCTTAGATCAAGTGTTCCTCACCTTAGTAAAAACTCGGTGCTAATTATTATGCCTGTAATCATCTACCAACTATAACCCGCATTTCGCACAAATACTGACTTTATTTCATAACCATATTAGCCACCACTATGATGGCACATCATATTTTCCACATCCAGGGACTGAAGCCAATGTTTCAGCAAGGAGTGGATCCTCACTTTGAAAAAAGCGCCGTGAGAAATGTGAGCTCTTCATATATTTTATTACCCTTTTTGGCCATGACAATTGAAGAGAAGTCCATCTTCATTTAAATACTTCTTTCTCCCCCTTCAAACCCAGTATATGGTATTTATAAAATACTAATGCAGTAAACCATAATATCAAAAGATTATTAAAGGTTGAAATTCTAGAAAAAAAAGAAAATAAAAAGATCAAATATGACTACAACCTTACCTTTCTTACTATCAATAACACCATTCTTGCTATTCTCGCTACCACTTTTTGCCCAGAAACAGTCGGTTAATACTGAAGATAAACCCACTAAATTCCTAACCTTCAACATCCACAAGGAACTTTCGTCAAGTGCATTTAACCTGCAAAAGAGAGATGATGATCTAAATCCTGAAGCCCCTTTGGATAATCAAGACAATGGTGCATTTTTCATAGAGTTTGAAATTGGTTCGAATAATCAAATAAACTTGCTTCAACTAGACACTGGGTCCTCTGACCTACTTGTTTTTTCTAACGACAATGTGAACTGTGACAATGGCGGGGCAGATTGTGCAGACTATGGTACTTTCAATATCGAAACTTCCAACTCCTTCACCTACCTAGATACAGAACTGAATGTCACATACGCAGACTCAACCGCAACGGGCAGAATGGGAACCGATAACTTTGTCATGAACGGTGTCGAAATCACAAATGTCACGTTTGGTGTCTCTAAAAACGCTGATACAGGTTGCCCTATTCTTGGCGTTAGTTTCAGAAGTCTTACAAATGCTGTTGATTCTGACGGTGAAGAGGTGTTGTACGATAGTTTTCCTTACGAAGTTGCCAAACAAGGACTCATAAATATACCAGCCTATGCGGTTGATCTCCTAAACGATGATCTACCTGTCAATTCAAGTATCACTTTTGGTGCGATCGATACGAGTAGATACTCGGGTGACATGTACAAGTTCCCTGTGTCAAAGTTGAACGGCTACTATGAAGAAGTTGCAATCAATTTGGATTCGGTTCTCATTGGAGGCTTGAACTATCAATCATTGCCTTCTGTGTTCGACGGCCCATCCAGAGCTCTGCTTGACACAGGTACCAGTGCTGATGGTTTCCCAACTTCACTTTATAACCTCATAGGTGAGACATACTTTGGTGATTACAATGAAGACAATTCAGTTTACTACTCTAGCAACTGTTCGGCTTTGGACAACACTTGGATTTACTATAATTTCCAACAAGTCTTGTATCCTGTTTCCCTTTCATTATATGGCATGGACAGTGAGTCCTACTTTTCCGGAGATGTTCCAGATGGTCTTGAAGACACATGTATTTTCTTTGCATTTGAGCAATCAGAAGAAGATGGGTTTCTTTTAGGTGATACTTTCTTACAAACTGTGTATATGGTTGTTGACTTGGAAAACTCAGAGATTGCTCTTGCTTCAACTACCAACGTTGACTATGACAATATAAATGAGCCAGAGTATGTTGAGATTATGGATTCTATCCCATTGGCCACAAAGGCACCCGGTTATGCAACTGGTGGGACATATCCTGTTGCAACTGCAACTGCAAGCTCAGAGTCCTACTGCCTTTAGTTGTACTTGCTTGATATATTTTTAGACCATGTGTACACAAGATTTGATAGGATTGAACATTGTATAATTATAACCTACACGGTAGAAATGTATTCAGTACGAGTGGATGTATATACCATTGTCGCTTTTCCTGAAAAGGTATCTAAAAAGCATTGAACAAGACTTCTTCTGATCTCAATATGTTTAACAATACACACACAATCAATTCTGTATCCACTGGTTTTTTTGGTTTTTCCGAGTTGCGTAGAAGATGGCCGAAAAATCTACACGATGGTTGGGCATAACCGGGATGAAAACGGAGTTTTCCATTTCGAAGAAATTTGGGAGGGACTAACTCCGAGCATTTCTTTTCGCTCTCATCTCGAATCTGGCCCCGCTGAACAATCGCCCCAATTTGAATCTTGCATTGTGAATACAGTTCAGCCAATTGGAAGCATTCAGTTGTCGCAAGAACGGGAACGAAATCCATGGAGATAGAGAGCTGGAAATTCACACCCAGGGAGAAGATATGGTTGGTTGGTTGGTTGGTTAGTACCTTTACCAATTGAGCATTTCATATTATTATTTGGACATCAGCTACAGTTCGATAAGTTTCTTTTATCCGCTTCAGCCCAATATAGATTACTGTTGTACTAATATGCTTGAATGTTTGGGCTCTTGGGCCGTATGTGGTTCACGACCAAGTAGGTGTGCTGTTCTGTAGTTTTGCAATCGGTAGTGATGGGTAATTGAATGAATAATTATCCACCTATTTCAGCAAAAGTAACCACCACCAAAATGAAAACAAAATAAACAGCTTTGGTTACAAGAACGGTCCGTCGACAACATCATCTTCCAAAAAGCTGGAATGGATTGGAAACCGGAATGTTTTGTTTTTTCAATCCGATAATGTATCCGCTCAGATATATTTCCGATTTTTGTAGATTAATAATCTGCGTTAATTAAGTTGTGTCGACAGCTACGTCATGGGAGCAGGGAAGAAAGTTTCCCCGAGCAGGTTTTGTTTACCATGCGTTTCCATATCCGGACATCAGATGTTCCCAATCAGATCATTCACGTTGCAGAATTCGACTGGAAAAATTTTAGTTTCCGCTGGCTTCCGCCGCACCCCATTCCCTTCTCCTTGTCCCCCGTAAAAATACCACAACTGCGTTGTTCTGTCCAGTGGTTCGGTTTTAAAATCTATCTTGTTGGCGGGCATCGCTGGCTCGCCAATGGGGTTTTGTGATTGGTCTTATAATGAAAATTACCCCACTCCCCATACAAGCATAGGCCTCATAAATCCCTCAACGCTGAACCATTGAATGAGAGATATCTAGCAACCCATTACCAGAATGATTCCATAGTCAACAATTAATTACATAATTTCATAATCCATTGGGGATGTATCTCTGGTTTGAACATACCAGAATGTTATCTACAATTGTGTAAATTTTTGCCATCTGGCTGTATGTATGGTGCGTATATTCGAGATTGGGGAGTGAGATTGTGATTGTGATTGAGATTGAGATGGGCTGCTGCTGCTTCTGCTGCTGCTTTTCAGAGTCGTCGAGATTGTTCACAGTTTCTAGTTCGCGGGAAGCTTGGGATTTCCAGTTTGGCCGGTTTGCATGAGGTGGGTTCTGCAGCCCGGTGAAAGGAAGGGAACGTGGCGGTCCAGCCATTGCTGGTTTGTTTCCGTACCTCATTTGCACGGCAGGGAATGCGAGCGGTGAAGTTGGCGGGTCTCTTGTGGTAACTCTCCCGCAGGGACAGGACGGAATGGTTATTTAATTATGGGAGGGAGAGATAGTATGCAGCACGGGTAGTGAGTGCCCCAATAGAGAGAAGAAAGAGCAGCACTTTCCATTGCGAGCTGGCTGGCTGGCTCACTCTCACTCTCAGTGTGGGTGTCTCTGGATTGTTTGTTTGTTTGTTTTCATCGATAGCGTACGGTTTATAAATACAAAAACATTTGGAGTGAGCTTTTTCAGTTTTTGACTTTGTTGCAACAACAATTTATATTACTCTTTTTCTTTTCCTCTTTTTTTCTCTTCTCTTCTTCTTCTTATATTATATCTTTATATCAATTCTTTCCTTATATCGAATCTATAATTCAAAGAAACAATATACATAATCTATCAAAATGTTACCAGCAGGTGTTATCTTAGTCTTCTGTTTAATTTTCGTCATTGGTATGTTGTGAATTTTATCAAATGAGCTGCGAGCAGTGAGTGGTGAGCGGGTGCGATGGTTGCTTTTTCGGTTCTCTAATTTCAATGGATATTCTGTGAGAAAGGCTTTGGTATCTTTATCTCGTTATATATGTCATATAAATGAAGAGTGAATACATCAATGCCTATCAGTTCATGCAGGGGTTCTATGCTGCTGTTATACGCAATGAATTCCTAAAGTGTCGTCTTTCTGCAAACTGAATATACATTGCGGAATGAGAACTTACATCACCCCATTAGTACACTCACTATTCCTACGTCAATTACTAAACTCCAATTGTCTTACTAACATCATTTTCTTTCCTTATTATAGCCTGTATTGTCTTGGCCTTGATGTTAATCAAGAAGTATAAGAAATAAATGTGCTCCATTTAAGCTAATATCATCAACTTGATCGCATTCATTTTCAACTTTTTTTCTTGTTTTATTGCTCCAATATATTATAACTACCTCCCCTTTTCTCATCCAATCCCTTCCTTTCATTGGCAATAAGTCTTTCCTCAGCTGCTTTTGTTGTTCATTAATTCGTTATGGTTTGATACTGCTAATAATTTAATACAAAAATATAACAAAAAGATAAAATACAAATGGCGTCTTGCTGTCTGGTTACTTTTGGTCAATGAGTTTTAGTGTGTCTGTGTTTTTTATTCAGAAAAAAATTGATTCCAGTTACTGTTAATATTTTTTTTAGTCCTTCTATATTCGTTCTTAGTTTAGTTTAACTTTTCGTTTAAGTTTACCTTTTGTTTAATTACAGGTGTTTTAAATATATAAGAGATTACTACACCTTTATCTGTTTCGATACAAAAATTTGTAGATAGTGTTCCTCATCTTCATTGGACTGATTATCATGTCATATCAATTACAAAAATGGGGGTGGTGGATCAATCGGCAAGAGAGAATGCCGAACACTCACACCACGCAATACTCGGTGCACGGGTGTGTTGCTTTTGCTAATTTTGGTCGTGTGCACACTATTTCTGAGTGTGTCAACAGTTTTAGGCAAAACATCACCACTTCCCTCAAAATGGCAATTTCCCCTTTGGAAACTATTGTTTTTTTTTTCCTCATAACAACAAAAGGTTGTCAACCTGGAAGCTCACTCACTCAAATACACTTGAACTCAGATTAATTGCTATACTAAATAGTATGTATACCAACCACTAAACTATTTCTTCATTCATATGATGTTCTTTGAGCGATTTGAATCGGGTCAATGCCTGATTAACTTTACCTATCTCGAATCAGTTTCCTATTCAAGACGAGCAGTTACAAATTAGGCAAATTGGTTGATTAGCCCAAAAGGGTAAGACCATCAAGCTAAATGAACCAAATTCCATGGCAACTCTTATTCAATTCAATTCAACTTGACTTTGGTATCAACCTAGTCATGCTGTAAATTGGGAGAGATGGGCAATTGCAGAACTGTTTGTTCGGATTGACCATAACAAAAAAAAAACAATTGGATTGTTGTTTTTTTCGTGTGACCTGGTTTATGAACCTTTATTACGTTAAATAACTACTGAATGAATGAGTTCAACAACTGATATTGAATAACAAAGTGTTTATACTAACTTCTCTTTTAATTTTCATATAGTGTCTGACTTAAACGACTTGAAACACGAAACTCAAAATGCTCATGCTCAGCAAGGTTTGAACGTTCAGCAACAGAACCCTGAAATCGATGATGACGACGATGATGAAGGTAAATCCTCCGGTAAGAGAGAAAGACGTAAGATTGAAATCAAGTTCATTCAAGAGAAATCAAGAAGACATATCACCTTCTCCAAGAGAAAAGCTGGTATCATGAAGAAAGCTTATGAATTATCTGTTTTGACTGGAACTCAAGTTTTGTTGTTGGTTGTTTCTGAAACTGGTTTAGTTTATACCTTTACCACTCCAAAACTACAACCATTGGTTACCAGACCTGAAGGTAAGAATTTGATTCAAGCTTGCTTGAACGCCCCAGAAGAAGCATCTCAGGAAGATGAAGAAGCTCAAGAAACACCACAACCACAGCAACCACAACAACAGCAGCAACAACAACAACAGCAACCAACATCTCAACTGCCAGTTCCTCAACAAGGCCAACCACCACAATATGGTGTTCCTCCAGGAATCGGTGGTAACTACTTGAATCCTGGAGACCAAAGTAACTATTACATGGGTTTTAACGGTAATCAAGGTTACAACTGATTTTTCCAAATACTAGGATTCCTATGTATATGAAGTTTTATCTTTTATTTTCATGTTATCTCTCGCACGCTGCTGTTTTTTCCGTCTATGTCTAGCTTGTGCTAGTTTTATCTTTTTTATTTTTATTTATTTTTTGTTTGTTCTTTCTTTTCTTCTACTTTTTTAACTCTAACTATGTACATTCTACCTTTGATATAATATATATATCTCTCTTAAAATAACTTTTAACTACACTGCCTCACTTATACTGTTTATTGAAAAGTAGATAGATCAAGAGTCCCCTCTCTATTTCGAGTAGTATTGAAATCCCTTTGCTAGTAGGTGGGCCTACCAAGAGCACATTCACAAGATATCGAGGTATCCATGAAGAACATCGTATAATAGTCGAGCATGGCAAACGTGGTAGCACTAACCCAAGTCACTCACACTCAGTTCTCAAAAGCATGATCATGAGACAGAGTACCATATGTAACAGTATTGTTTGACGCCAAAAGATGGTTTATATAGATCAAACAGATAAATCTGGTAATCTGGATATGCGGCTGAACGTTTGAAATATGACTCTTGGTTCCGCCAATAGTTTATAGTTGAATGGAACACGATATCAAGCTGTATATATATATATACATAGGTGAAAGACCAGTTAATGGATGATCAACGGATATTGAATAACCGTTCGTGATAATAGGTGTAATCTCGTGAGAAGTTTGGATAGGTTGGTTTCGTCAAGTGGGCGGAAGTAATGCCACCAACAATAGGCGTTGTGAATTTTTAGGGAGGTTTATTCACCATCGTGAATTCAGTGAAGTCGGTGCTTGAAGAAGGAATCCACCATATAGTTTCGATTTTCCATTTCGATCGTTTTCACCATATTCTTTATCTTCTTCAGACGATTCTCAATGTTGTAGATAGTTATCCACAAACCACCTGAGCTGCTTCTGCTCCGCAGCCCACCGACTGTGGCGGTGAAGACCACTGCGATTGCGCTGTGCCACGGCGAATGAGTCCCGAGCGCGGTGGCCAGGGCGCTGAGGCACGTGCACCGGGGAGAGCACCGGGGAGAGCGCCGGGCAGCCCGATGAGCTCAAAAAACTTTCTGGCTCTCGAGGGATATTGCTCGTGGAGTGCCAAATGCCAAATTGTATCGAGTCAATCTTTTGCACTTCAACCCATCTTCACAAAGTGGGTCCCAGTCATCACACTAAACCACTCCTCCTCCAACAGTCCTCCCAGCTCTCTCTCTCTCTCTCTCATTTGCTTGCGTTTGCTTTCATCTTATAGAATATCCCCCTTTCATTTTCCTCTCTCGCAGAATCCAGCTAACGTAAATCTCCATCCATCAATTTTTTCTGTCCCATTCCATACTTAATTGGCTCTATATATATCTTCTCCCCTACCCCCCACTCAAATGCAAGGGAATAACCACATATCAAACCTTTCTGCAGGTCTAAGAAATGTCCACATAACAAACTCTACATCACAGCAACAATCACAAGAACAACAACAACAGCAGCAACAACAACAGCAGCAACAACAACAGCAAAATCAATTTGATCATGCGACCATCCAAAGTCAGTATGAACGTGAGACAAGTCAGCAACTAGACCAAGGCTCGGTATCTAGACTAAAATCCTTCTTCAGTGACGGCCCACCAAACGAAGGCTTCACTTTGATCAGTCATAGATCTGCTCCGAATGGTTTCAAGATTGCCGTTGTCTTATCGGAGTTAGGTTATAACTACAGTACAATACTGCTAGACTTCAACAAAGGTGAGCAAAGAACACCTGAATTCTTGGCCATCAACCCAAACGGTAGGGTTCCCGCTTTGATAGACCATACAAATCTAGATCAACAGGTTAGTATCTGGGAATCAGGTGCTATAATACTCTACCTTGTTGAAAAAAAATTAAAAGAGTTTGGTTCATGTTCAATTTGGTCAGATAATCTAATAGAAAAATCACAGATATTAAGTTGGCTTTTCTTTCAAACTTCTGGTCACTCTCCAATGATTGGTCAGGCTTTGCATTTCAGATACTTCCATTCGACTGATGTCCCCTCAGCTATTGACAGATACACCGATGAAGTGCGTAGAGTTTACGGAGTGATGGAAATGGCATTGGCTGAAAGAAGAGAAGCAGTTATCATGGAAATGGATGCTGAAAATGCTGCCTCTTACTCTGCAGGTTTAACCCCATTGAGTCAAAGTAGGTACTTTGATTATCCAGTGTGGTTGGTGGGCGATAGAGTTACCATTGCTGATTTATGCTTTGTGACTTGGAATTACGTTGTTGATAGAATTGGAATCGATTTGAAGGCAGAGTTCCCAGAAGTTTACAAGTGGACTAAGCATATGATGAGAAGACCGACTGTTATAAGAGCATTAAAAGGCGATGATGAGCAATAAATATTTGCATCTTTGAGTATAAGATTTTGTACGATATTAATATATGTTTCAACTTTTCAATGATTTATTTTCAATGATTTATTTTCAAGATTTATATATATATCATAGTAACTACCAGATGTAGTAGGTCATATTACAGGTATAGTATGAAGTGTCATATGAGCATAACCTCTTCTGCTGTTGTACAACTTTGGTGAGAAACCCGAAAGAAAAAAAAATCAAAATTCATCGCTCTTGGAAAATATGTTTTGCATGGACGTATATCTAGCAAATAGGCATAAGCATTGATAACAACCATTCAAGATTCAATCATTCCAGTACAACAGGAAAGACTACAACTATTGAACAATATCAGCAATGTCTGAACCTTCACCAGTTGATAAGCCCGCTGCTGCTGGCACTCCCACCCCGGCAGCAGCTGTCGCACCAAAGGCACAACCTGTGATCAATCCACCTAAACCTGAATCAAAAGGTTACTCCAATCCAGCTTTTGAAATGATGGGTATCAAAAGATTGAGATTGCCTTCTAGAAACTGGATGATTTTTTGGGTTACATTGGCTACGTTGAGTGGAGGTATATTCTATGATAAATACGAGCAAAAGCAAATTAGAAAACAGTATATGGCAAAGGCACAGTATTTAGGTGATGAAAAATTCGATATCAATCTGATTCCTAGAAAATTGAAGATCTACGTTGTTCCACCTCCAAATGATTATTTGGCCGAGTCGTTCAGATATTTCAGAAGATTCGTTAAACCTATTTTGAATTCCGCTGGTCTTGATTATCAAATCTATACTGAAAGTAGACAAGGTGATATTAGAGCTGCTGTTGCGGAAGATATTAGAAAATTACGTAGAGCTAAATTGGGACTACCTGATGTTAGACCTGAAGATGAAGAGAAGGAAACTGAAGCTGAAAATCCTGAAAGGAATGCCACTGATGACAATAAGAAATGGTTAGCACCTGTCAATTTCAAAGTTATTGAACCAACCCCTGAAGATATAGAAGAAACAAAAGCAGTTAAGGATTTGTATGATCCGTGTGATGTTTTAGGTATAACTCATTTCACAAAAGATATCAAGAGAGATATCATTAAGGAAGATCAGTTGGCTACTAGACCGCAGGAAGCAGGTGGAATCATTTGCTTGGGTAGAGGTGCTTTCAAGGAGTATGTCAATGGTGTTCACGAAGGTCTATTGGGTCCTCTGTATAAGCCAGAAGAACCAAAAAAGATAGAGCCAATTCTAAAAGACGGTGAAGAAATAGAATCAACTGCTACAGTCAAACCAGATGAAGTTATTGGTGCTGAAGATGATGAGGAAAATCCTGATAGTTCGAAAATGGACCCTGTTGGAAAACCGTATATCACAGCCGATCAGTACTCATCTGCACAGCTTGCAACCGAACTGGATCTTGTCAATGGTAGAGATTCGGATGGTATTCCATATTTCTTCTTGCAGCCAATACTTGTCTTGAGAAACTATAACACTGCAGGATTCCTAAAACAGCCTGAAAGATTGTACAGATTCTACAACAAGAGAAAGCAACAAATCGAATATAATGAAAACCTATGGGGATTGATCCTTAAAAACTATAGACCATTCACGAAGGATGATATGGATCAGGCAGCTGAAGAAGAGAACGATTGGCCTTCAAAATGGGTCAAGACAAGTTTAGAGAAACAAAGTGAATGGGTGAGAGATTTCAAAGGTGACGATAGAGTGATCAGTCTGTTAAGTGTCTATCAAAAATTCGATAACGAAAACAATAACGATGTTAAGAAAGATTAGAAAAAGAACCTCCATTCTCCAACCCTGCTGGATATATACCATATTTAATGTTTCTTGCATGTGTATTTCTGTAAATAGAACTTTTTTCTAAGATGCAATCTTGTATGAGAATATTTGTATACATACCTCGAAGTTTGGCTGAAATCAGCAGCACATAAGCAATGATGATGATGGAAATATCGTCAAAGTAAACCAGCAATATTTAGCATATCTGATATCCTTGTCATCAGGCTTTTCAAAAAAAAATAGCTAGTCATAGATATACTATCATAGTATTTCAGAGAAAAAAAGGCAAAAAAATAAACTTGCGGCTTCTGAGGATTGAACTCAGGACCTTCAGATCTTCAGTCTGACGCTCTCCCGACTGAGCTAAACCCGCTTGTTATGTTTGTTGAAGCACCCAGTTTTTTATCAGATAAATGTAGATAGATTTTTGCCCCGGATTTAATTATGAAGTTTCTCCTCTCTGTGTTCCCTATTATACCTATCTGAAAGGCTGAGGGGTTTCCAGCTTCTCTCAATATCCATTACAACACATAAATGTTCTAGAAAATGGGCCCAAAGAGATAGAAATAATTATTGCGTTTTTTCTCTTCTTATTTTTAGCTTTAATGCTGTTTAATTTTTATTTTTATTTCTATATCTTTTTGATTTGGATTATACAAGTATTTCTTAGCATTAAGTGAAAGATATAGTATTTGCGGCAATTGTAAGAGTCCATCCTAACCAGAAACCGATTCAATTTAGGCATTGTTTGATTAGTGTAAAGATAGGTAGGTACTAAAGGAGATTAAGAAGGCGTTGAACTAGGCGGCAGAGTACTTAATTTGCTCTCTCTTTGTGGTGTGATGAGAGTATCATTTGATTAGAGAATACTTGCTTATATGATTTATCTCTGTGCTATCATATCTGGCAATAAAGTGAGAGCATTTATTGTTGTTTCGGCCTATCAACTGAGCAATATTTGCTCACAAGTTCGGATCAGCTACGTTTCTGGCTTCGATGACTGGAATGGGATATCCACCAAGCAGACTTAGACACGACTCCAACCCTTACTTGAGTAAGATATACACACACCAATGGGCAGAACCATCCAATGTCAGTGAGCAGAAGAAGAAGAAGAACCATGTGCAAGTCGGGATCTGTCTTACGCGGGATCTGGTTCCTGCGGAGGCGTGTGCGGGCCCAATTTGTTAGCGAGCCGAGTGCTCTGCAAAAGAACTCAAATCGCAAAGCCTCTGGAGAAGTTGCTATAGTTGTGGGTGCCTATTTGGCTATCTCTACACCCATCCTCCCTTCGGCCACAATATATATATATGGAGTAACATATGTCCTTTGTTCTGTATATGATAACCAACTAACTGCACTCAGATATAAGAAGAGACAACTCTCCATTACTGAATCTATCACAATTCACAAAACCCTATCTTCTGTGACCTTCCCTTCTGCTCTTATCGGAGATGTTGAACAAACTTTCAATCGAACTACTCATACTACCACTAAAGAGTGCTCGAGAGTACTGCACTTGTCCAAGGAGCCGGCATGGTCTAGGCGTGACAGCTAGTCAAATGAGCAGTCTCCTGTTTAAACAATCACCTATCAGTTCAAACCCCCCTGGATTGCTTAGATCAAGATACTCCATGTCCCGCTCATATGCTACCGTGGCCGATGACGGGGCTACCGAACACAACAAACACAACATGAACGATAGTGATTCGAAAACTGATATTGACCCTGAACTACTCCAACTTCTGCAATCTTATCCCTCACACAAACGAGTTTCCCCATACGAAGTGTTGGGCTTCAAAAATGAAAAGGACTTCTCCAAAAGTCAACTGAAGCAACGGTTTTACAAGTTGGCTAAAATTTACCATCCCGACTCAAGGGCTTATATTGGATCGAACCTAAGTAAAGGTAAGTTTTTCACTTCAAATGAGGAAGAGTTGTTGACAGAAGCTATCAAAGAGTCGAGGTTCAAAAAAGTGTTAGCCGCTTATACGCTATTGAAAAACAATCGTACCAAAACCAACTATGATCATTATAAAGTTGGCTGGGAAGACAATTCATCAAGTTTTCTACGAGACTATGAAAACATATCGAGACAGAATTATTCTGTCCGCAGAACAGGAACATGGGAAGATTACCGAAGACAACCATACGAGTCTTCATTTGGATACAACGGGGACAAGACCTGGCAATCCGTGGATCCAAACTCGCCAGCTTATGAACAGTTTAAAAAAAATAGAGGAACTATTATCTTGAGCTTATCGTTGACGATTTTCGTCTATACTGCATTGCAGCTCACCCACATTTATCTTTTTGATGATTATATTGGTGGCTCATACAGTGAGCAATTGGCTGCACAGCACTCGATGAATTTACGTTCGGAGAATGATTTAGCCAATGCATACTCCAATTTCGGAATGGGTGGGTCTAAAGATGAACGTATCAACAGATTTTTATGGTTTAGATATATTGGAGAGTTGTTGAAGATTGGCGATCTGGGTGAAATCATTGAATATCTTCACAACAAGAATATTGTCAAATCACATGCTAAAAATACAAATAGTACAGAAGATAGCATATCTCTGAAGAAGTTTGACTTGATAACAGAAAATGAACCAGTTGCAGCTTCCCTTATTACCACTGGGCCCTAATTGGGAGTGGATTGAACGGTCTTTCATTATTTAGCATTTTATGTCGCATATTATTTATTACGAGATTTGTTTATTATCATCATAGTTATCAGATTATGACTTTTTTTTGTGTTTTAGGATTTCTTTCGATGCAGGCATGGTACTTGATATGTTGTAAATGTAAAACTCCTCCACCACGCGTCGCTTGTGCGTGTGACGCATCGCTGCTGAAAAGTTTGTTGGCAAAATAACTGTGCGGGCAGAAACTTTGAGCTTCAACTGAACCTCTTATCGGTATCTCTGAGGAGCACTGATGTTCAGATTCGGATGCACAGTTGCTTTTAGACGTCTGATCTTTTCAAACACACATTTATACGGTAGGAAATCACTACACACTACTATGGACTTTATGAAACCTGAAACTGTTCTGGATTTGGCCAACATCCGTGATTCCTTGGTGCGCATGGAAGACACAATCATCTTCAATTTCATTGAGCGTTCACAGTTTTATCGTTCACCTTCAGTTTACACATATGACAACTTCCCAATTCCTGATTTCGATGGATCATTCTTGGATTGGTTGTTGTTGAAACATGAGCAGATCCATTCTCAGGTTAGAAGATACGAGGCTCCTGACGAGATTCCATTTTTCCCTGATCAATTGAAAGAAACCTTTCTACCAAGTCTTAACTATCCACCTGTTTTAGCATCATACTCAAATGAGATCAACATAAATGATGAAATTAAGAAGATTTATATCGAGGAAATCATACCTGGTATCTCAGAAAGTGGAGAACAGGTTGAAAATTTGGGTTCAACTGCAATGGCTGATATCGATGTGTTGCAGTCATTATCTCGTAGAATTCATTTCGGTAAGTTTGTTGCCGAAGCAAAGTTTCAAAATGAACCAGAAAGATTCACCAAGTTGATCAAAGAGAATGATATAGCAGGTATTAACGATGCCATCACAAATTCTGCAGTTGAGGAGAAGATCTTGCAAAGATTGATCGAGAAGGGTAAAGCTTACGGTACAGACCCAACTTTGAAGTTCACACAACATATTCAAACTAAAGTGAAACCAGAAGCACTTGTCAAGATTTACAAAGATTTCGTGATTCCATTGACCAAGAAAGTGGAAGTTGACTATTTGTTGAGAAGATTGGAAGTTGAATAGATAATTAGACGCATAATAAATTTATATTACAATACAGTACAATACAATACAACACAATACAATTTAATGGTAGATTCAAATTCGAAAGATTAAAGTTGTATAATTATTAGTAAAACATAGAATAGATTAGAGAAAGTTGAGAATTATTAGTAAAACAAAGGAGAGATCAAAAATGGATCATCACATTCATTTCTTAGCCTAACACTCTCATAGCTTGTTCAAAAGCCAAGAAAGTTGCAGCATTGGCAGGAGCAGCTCTCAAGATCGTTGGGGTGAAACCTTTGAAAAAACCTTTCACACCACTAGTAGCAAAGATTGCTTTTGCAGCTTGAAGTGAGTTTGAATATTTTGGATTCTTATAGTTGTCTGTTTGCAAGGTTGATTTCAACACATCAATTGGATATATAGAGAACCACATTGCATAACCTGCTAAACCACCATATGTACAAAGCTTCCAGCTTTCAACGTCCTTTCTGGCCAACTTTTTGGAATCCATTTCATTCTTCACCAATGCTTCAAATGTCATGAAATAAACACCGATACCAATAGACTCTCTCCATAGAGTTGGACCTAAACCTCTAAATATTGTTCTGAGACCTTGTCCTTCAGTGTACAATTTCTTAACGACAGACAAAGGACCATTAAACTCTTTCACACCGGTAGTTTGAGTTTGAAGTCTAATTCTGACATGCTCGATTGGCGAGGCAAGAAACCCATTGAAAAATCCACCTGCACCACCAGCAACTAGAAACTGCATCAAGGTCATTTTACCTTCACCACCATTGATACCGTTGAAGTAACGTTTCATGAATTCGTTGACACCAAATTGAATAGAAACACAAGCCCCGATACCGACCAATGGAGTCAAAGTACCTTTATAGAAAGCCATAGGTCCTTCTTGGGTGACCAACTTCTTCACAGCATCCAGAGATGAAGAGTATGTACCTGGAGGAGCAGACTGTAATCTGACCTTTGTAGTATCGAATGGCTGACCAGTAAGAACCTGTGCTATACCACCCACAGTTCCTGCCAGGATATCTTTCAAAGCCCTGTTCGAATCTTGAACTGGCGAGTCATCCAAGGTCAATATGATCCCACTCTCTTCTGTCATTTCAAGAAAAGCGACTGATTAGTTGAAGTATCTGACAAAGAGGACGAACAAAGGAGAATGAGCTACAGAACAGGAAGCTTTTCTAGGATACATAAGTTTCTCCACCACACTCCTATCGCATGCTCAGCCAGAGATCCCAAAATTATATTTTCAGTCTCTTTCAGTCTCTTTGGGCGACTTCTCTGCTGACTTCTGCGCTGACTTCTGCGCTGACTTCTCCCCTCGCTTTTCTTATCGGGTCACTTCAAAATACTGCGCCTCACGATGAAACAGAGTACATATTATGTGGCGCACAGTTGCCAGTCTCTTATCCAAATTCATCTGTTTTCTCTGATTTGATAACTGACACCAACTGCTCATCTGCTTCTTTCGATGATCTACACACCTTTTGAACTGTTCAGACAACTTATACACTCATCATACAGAGTGTCTACTCATCTAATAAACTAAACCCACTCAACCAACTGTTCTGCAGAGAAACGTACCATACTTGTTGAAATCGCCACAAATCACACTGCTCCAGTGCATCACGGTATATCCGACAACTCTAATATAATCCACTCATACTCATATATCTTTCATAGCACAACTATTATAACATAATAGTATATACACTTAACCAAGTATACTTACTCAACACTAATAACTTATACCCCCATGCCAACTCCAAAATCGGATGACTCACCAGACTCACAAGACTTACCGTCTTCAAATTCTTTGAGAATCAAGTCTATCAAGAATGATTTGAAAACAAGTCTTTTGCAACAGCAAATTTTCACAGACCAAATTGAATATGTGAATCAAGAGGAAAAGGAGCATCAAACTAATCATAATGGAGATGTTGATATGGATCAAGAAGATACCTCTTCTTTGTTATCCAATTCTACTCAACTTTCAAGAGGAAAGCTGATAATGAACGATTTCTTTTCTCAATCTTACCATACGAAAACATCATCATTTTTGAAACCAAATTCGTCATTTGTAGGATCTCAGCAGTCAGGTAGATCCACTTACGAAGTTAGAGTGGATTTGAAAGAGGTTGATTTGGACAGATCTCATATTTGTGGGTTTTTAACCATACATGGATTGACTGAATCACACCCTGAAATCGTCACATTGTTCAAGGGTGAAATAGTTGGTAATAACTACTCTTTTTATACTGGTCATGAATCCTGGGGATCGTCCAAGAGAAATGACTTGCAACACTGGGGTAGATTTCCATCCTGGAGAAACATAGACTTTGATCAAGATAATGATATCTCCAACAAGCATATATATCAAAACTCTTTGAATAGCGAGTTTCTATACATGAGATGGAAAGAATTGTTTTTGGTTCCTGATGCTAAAGTTAAAGATATCAGCGGTGCTTCATTTGCAGGATTTTACTATGTTTGCTTCAATCAGTTGACTGGATCGATCAGCGGCCTTTATTTCCATAAGACCTCCAACATGTTTCAACAACTAGAATTATCACACGTACCAGATGGTGGTATCACTCCGTCATATTGCTATGCGTAACGTGTAATTGATTCAAATGTCCATCTATGCAGGACTTTACTCCCATCTCTGCCTCTCTCTCTCTCTGCGCTTTGCAAGCTTTTACCTCGGTTTTAGGTAATTGGAACTCAGGCTCCGAGTTCTACATTTTCATCTCTAATTGTAATTATATTTTTAACATACCCCCCTAACTTTCACCATACTTCATAAATTATTTGTTTAAATTGTAACTAACATGTAGATTGCTAGAGTCGCTACATGCAGAAAAGAGCGAAGATACGCGATGGTAGCAAATTGCATAGCGTCTCTTTGTTCATGATTTTTCCTACAAAAGAGGAAATATTGCATGGACTACAGCTCATTTTACACCATCTTGAACTAGAAAAAAGTGTCTTTTAAAAAGAGAACACTGAGTGATTTTTTTTGAATATAGACAATTCACATCTAAAAGATGAACGAAATGAAAGATATGAATGGGGTGGAACTCTTGGAAACAGAGCAGAAACAGCACACCCAACAACCAAGAAAACAGGTGCACCATCACCAGCAACATCAGTCTAATAGAATTGTATATGAGAAAGCCAATTTCTATATTGATAGTAGATACAAGATTTTGAATCTGCTAGGAAAGGGATCATATGGAACTGTTTGCTCAGCAATGGACCTATACTCAAAAGAGAATGCTCAGATTGCAATTAAAAAAGTCAGCAGTATATTCAACAAAGAAGTTTTACTTAAAAGAGCACTTAGAGAATTGAAATTGATGTCTTTTTTCAAAGGCCACAAGAACATCATCAATTTGATTGATTTGGATATCGTTTATATGAAGCCATACGATGGTTTATACTGTTTTCAGGAATTGGCAGACTATGATTTGGCCAAGGTGATCCATTCAACTGCTCAGTTTTCCGAATTTCATATCCAGCACTTCTTTTATCAGATATTGTGTGGTTTGAAGTATATTCATTCGGCGGATGTTATCCATAGAGATTTGAAGCCGGGAAACATATTGGTCACTGCACAGGGTGTGTTGAAGATTTGCGATTTTGGGTTGGCTAGAGGTGTCAGTGAGCAATTCATGAACTACAATCATAAATCAAGTACAATTACCAATTATGTTGCAACCAGATGGTACAGAGCTCCAGAATTGATACTATCCAGAAAAAATTACGGTAAAGAGATTGACATGTGGGCAGTTGGTTGTGTCTTGGGTGAGTTATATGGAAGAAGGCCATTGTTTATAGGTGATGATCAAATGCATCAAATTAATGAGATATCAAAGATGTTGGGTAGTCCCCCAAAGAAGGTTTTACAAAGTTATGGATCAGCATCAGCAAGTGAGTACTTCTCAACAGCCAAGAATCATTTCAAAGCACAAGAATGGAGAAGTGTGTATCCACATGCCAGCTCAGAAGCAATTGATTTGATTTCAAAATTGATTTGTTGGGAGAGATATATGAGATTGACAGTAGAGGAAAGTATATCACATCCATTTCTAGCCAGTGTTAGAAATCCCGATGAAGAACCAGTTGTTGATAGGATGTTTGATTTTAGCTTTGAATGGAAGGCTCAGAGTATAAATGATTTGAAGATCCTGTTGCACGACGAAGTTGATGGATTCAAAAAGAACCATCTCCTCAGAAAATATAATAACCAGATATAACAGAACCTATATGCACATGAATATGTATAGTTTTAATAATTTGTATTGAATTGCTTTTAAATCTCTCTCTCTCTCTTAATCGATCCACCAGGACCACACGCGCCACACGAGCGCCACACGGAGGCGCACCGGGCGGCGTGGTGAGAGGCAACATGCAGTAAGGAGAAGATAACAGTATTTCATGAACATGAACAGGCAGATGAGACAACACAGACAGACATATTCGTGGCATCATTCCCCATAAGAAGCATCACAATTAAACTCCATTGATTCACGGTAAAAGTATTATGGGAGCAGAACTATCACTTTTGGTACCAACTGCTCAAACCGTTGCCGTTTCTGCCTATATTGACTTCTTAAAGGATATCCAGTATTCGAAACCACTGAGCACATCTCGTTTCTTAAAGACCGTCAAATGCCTCGATAAAAATGGATCTGCTGTTGTCAAGTTGTTGATCAAGCCTACAGCTACAAATGATGATTTCAATTTGGAACACTGGGTTTTGCAATTGGATAATTTGAGAAAAGAATTGGCCGACCTTCCAAATGTTTTGCCGTTCGAGTCCATCATCGATTCACAAAGAGCTGGTTACTTGATTCGTCCCTATATCAGATACAATTTATATGACAGAGTCTCTGTTCGTCCATTTCTAGAACCAATTGAAAAGAAGTGGATACTGTATCAATTATTGTCTGCAATGTCAAAGCTGCATGCGAAGGGAATACACCACGGAGATTTGAAAACTGAAAATGTATTGTTAACATCTTGGAACTGGGTTCTTGTATCTGATTTTGCCTTATTCAAGCCCGTCTACTTACCAGAAGATAACCCATCTTTGTTTTCCTTCTACTTTGATACTAGTCAAAGACACGTTTGTTATGTTGCACCAGAGAGATTCGTCGCTTCTGAAGATCCTTCAATGGATGATCCCAATAAAAATGGTACATTGAACTGGCAAATGGATATCTTCTCGTTGGGATGTGTTATTGCTGAACTCTACTTGGAGAGTTTACCAATTTTTACTTTGGCTCAAATGTTCAAATTTAAAAGAGGCGAGTACTATCCTAATCTAGATGCAATTGATGATTTGAATATAAGAAAGATGATCCAAAGTATGATAAGTTTGAATCCAAATGATAGATTGACTGCAAACGACTACTTGACACGTTTTAGGAAAACTATTTTCTCAGATCATTTTTACAGTTTCCTACATCCTTATATGAGAAAGCTATCGACGAACATAACTAAGAATCCTGGCGAGTTTGATCAATTCACGGTAAGCGATAGCAGAATAAATGACATGTACAATGATTTTGACAAAATTGCCCTATACTTAGGATTCAAAAATCTAATTTCTGAACCACACCAAGACAAACATGCGCTATACGACAGCTCAATGATCCCAATTAGACTAGGGCTGCCAGGAATGCAAGGTCACATACCGAAGTCAACTTTGGAAGTGTTTTCACAGAACAAAATGAATGACAGCTCATGCCTCATCCCTTTATCTTTAGTTCTGCACAGTGTTCGTAACACCACACATGCATCTTTTAGAATTCAAGCTTGCGATTTGATTATATCATTTGCTGAACAGTTGCATGATGAGGCGAAACTCGATCGCTGCCTTCCATACTTGGTTTATATGCTAGATGATCCAGGGTATGACGTTCAAACTGCTGCTTTGAAATCACTGACTCAACTTTTAACAATGGTGGACACCATACGGCCTGTCAACGTGTACATTTTCAAAGAATACATATTACCTAAACTTCATCGTTTCCTAAGAAGGTCATACCTCAATATAGATGACTCCATATCAAATTCTACCTTTCTCCCTCAACAAAGCTCAGCTAGAAACAACATTACAATAGATAACCACAGTGGCAGATATGTGCGATCTGTTTTTGCAAATTGTTTACCACATCTTGCCGCTGTTGCTAGAAAGTTCTATGAGATGTCCAATTTGCTAAAGAGCCAAATCTCCACCTTTGATGATCCTGAGACTGAAAACCATTATTCAATAAGTGCTGATTCTCTGACCGACATGAGTTACAAAAGTCTCACTGATGGTTTCGAAGTGCTTACCGTCCAATTGTTGACCGATCCAGATCCATATGTGAGGACTTCTTTACTCAACAACATCCTTCCTTTATGTTTGTTTTTTGGCAAAGAGAAAACTAATGACGTGATTTTGAGTCATCTGATCACTTATTTGAATGATAAAGATCCTCAAATAAAGTTGAGTTTTGTTTCCTTCATAGTTCCCATCTCTATTTTTGTTGGAATAGTGAGTTTAGAACAATACATACTTCCTCTTTTGGTGCAAGCATTGAACGAACCAGATGAGCTGTTGGTTACCAAACTTATCAAATCATTCACAGAATTAGTGGAATTGGGACTGATAAGAAAAAGATACCTTTGGGATTTGGTCAAACTGATCACCAAGTTATTGTTACATCCTAATGAGCTTATAAGGAATTCAGTGTTAAATCTTATAGTCTCAATTGGAAATAATTTATCAGTTGCTGATTTGTACTGCATGCTATATCCGTTGATTTGCCCTTACTTGCAATATGAAGTCACTAACTTTTCTTGGAAAACATTATATAGTTGTGCACATAAACCTGTCACCAGAGCAGTCTACAACTTGGCTAAAAGTTGGTCTCTGAAAAGTGACCCTACTCTTTTTTGGCAACGAGTTGACTCAGGAACACACAAAACTTATGATTCATTTGGAAGTACTGGTTTACTTTTTATGATGAAGAAAGGATCTCAATCCAATTCAGCAGTTTACCGTCTAAGTTCTCAAGGAGCAGAAGAGAATGCTGTTGTTGACAATCTTGAAATCCCATTTAGTCAGTTTGATTTACAACAAGTCGAAAAGTTGAAAAGCGTGGGACTAGAGGAAAATGAATTATGGAAAATCGCCACTCTAAGACCTTATATCTATAGAGTTGCCAGAATTGGAAATAGGACGGGAAATCCCCAGAGTGCGGAACTGATATCCAAGACGAATGCACTTCCAAGAAGTGTTTTTGTTAGTGTCTATCATAAATCCGAAAAATATGGCAAATCTCCAAGCCCAGCTCCGAAATTTAACGAGCCACAGCCTAGTGCCAACAACCTCTCAGCCGGGGAGACCACAACACCTTTTTTGAATGAGAACTATTCAAATGAAGAGCCTCAGAAAGCGAGAAGAAAATACTCAGGTACGAACCCTGGATTCTCATTAGGTGAAATGACCAAAGCTGCACCTTCAATCCTGACTAATGAAGAAATTGTTTTCCGTGGTCAAACCACTGCCCTAACTAACCCAGCAGCGCCATCTGGGCTAAAGCTGAACATACCAAATTTCAAACCTACGAGATCATCTGTGTTTTCCGACAATAGTGATCTTAACTTTTACGACGAGACTGTCAACAACCAGAGAATCAGGACCAAGATCAAGCACAGTTACTCTGGTAATAATCCTTATATCTTGAAATTTTTGAGTGATATGAAATTTACCCCCACTTTAAACGAGTATCCAGAGTTTGGAACTGATAATACCAGTTTGTCAGATTCGAATGGCAATCGTAGTGATGCTACCACAGAGAATACGAAGTCAAGGGAAAGCTCAGCTGGAGGTTTACTCATTGGAAGACTGTTTGAACATTCCGCATCTATTAACTGTGTTGCAGCATCACCCGATGATAGATACTTTGTTACTGGTGATCAGCACGGGTTTATAAAGCTCTGGGGTACTTCCAATTTTGAGACAAGTGCTACTGAAAGCTCGTTATTTTCTGTTAATATGGGCTCAACAGTTACTTCTATAAAGTTCATGAACAAAAGATATTGTTTCGCCGTTTCAACAAAGGATGGTCATATCAAGATTTTCAGATTGAATGTTCAAGGGAAACATATACCGAAGTCGAAAGGAACTGTTGATTTAACTTTAGTGAGATTCTACAAAATTGATGAGGCTGACTCGTTTGCACTATCACTTCGTTTTGTCATCACCAATGAACGACCACTACTTGCATTTTCAACACCATCCTGTAAACTAGTTTTGTTGGATATAAGAGCAATGAAGCCAGTGATTACTTTGCAGAATAATCTTTCCTTTGGTATTCCATTATGTTTCGCTATTGATGATAATCAGTCATGGGCTGTCATCGGAACAAGCAAGGGTGTGCTGTGTCTCTGGGATCTTTCAACTGAATTGATATCAAAGGCCGTCAGATTCAAGAAAACTGTGTATCCAATTAAAAAGATTGAAATCATTCCAAACGGTCACAAAATCAACAACAAGCAAAATGCTCTTATTGCTGTTATCGGTGGAACAGGTGAGTCAGATGCAACTGTCTGGGACGTTTTTAAGTTGCAGCCAAGAAGTGTTCTTTGTACTTCTTCCGTTACATCCACGATTGAAATTTATAGTGTGAAGGAGCTGGAAGCTAGTGCAGACTTGATAAACGAAGACCTTATGTTACTTTTATTGAATGTTGACTGGTTATTGAAAGATAAAAGTTGCACCTCTATGTGTGTCACTGAAGGGTCGGATGGACAACCTCTTCTTATTTCAGCTACCCCACATGGAAAGATTATCAAATGGGACTTGAACAATGCCAACAAATCAAGACTACTAATTGGTGGTACGAAAAACAACAATTTACAAGACACGCCGATTTTTTCATCGACTCAGATTAATGCTAACCTCTCTTTTATCAACGAGCGTTATACCAATGGCAGCAATGGAAATCCTGAGAATGGGACAGTATCCAGAAGAAGACTCAACGAGCAACAGGAGTTGTTGAAGAACCATGGAGATATTATAAATGATATGATAGTTTTGAAGAAGCCATTTGAGATGGTTGTGAGCGTTGATAGAAGCGGAATAATTAATGTGTATAAATAGATGTATATCTGAAACTAATCAAACCCTTAATGAAATGAGTCATCAGAAAAAGTAGCTAAGATTTCTTTGCAAAGTGCAAAGTGTGTCATCCTGATGCTGCGCCAGTGAACAGAGAACAGAGAACAGAGGATTCTCCGTACCTTTCCGGGGTCAAATGACACGGACCTGGGCCTGGCAGCACAGCCAACATCTGTTCCGTTTATCAACTGTTTCCTTTCTAGAGCTTGACAGTTCTTTCCTTTCTACTGCCTAACTTTTCTTTCATCTGCCCACTTTCATTAGAAGCGTTGATAAGAACCGATCCATATCACTGTCGTTATATTTAGAATTGCACTAAATTTTGCAAGATGAGCGAAGAGGAATACGATGAACAAGATTATGACGATGACGAATACGATCTAGACGAAGAGATGGAGTTTGAAAGTGACGTCGATGAGTTTGAACCAGTGGCGTACTCATCGCTACACTACACATATCCCAAGAGTCTAACTGAAAAAGGAACCAAAACACATAGAATGATTTACGAAATTCTTAACATAGAGGATGTCGAAAAGGAGCTACAGGATAAGATCAAGAGTCTGAATCAGGTATTACAGGTTGGAGAAGACGAATGCGCTCTACTCTTGCTGCATTATGATTGGAACGACAGAAGATTACAAGACATTTACACATCTGGAGACCCATCAGGAATCAGAAAGCTTGTGGGACTAACGCCCGAGAAACAAGACGACAAGTTTGAGTTTCTCATACAAGATGCAGACGAGAATTTTATGTGTTTTATCTGCTGTTCCACCAATGAACCAGGGGAGTCGCTCAAGACATTCCACTTGCAAAATTGTGAACACACATACTGCGTTGATTGCTACACTAGATATATTGAAGAATCTCTTAAACTGAATAAGGTTACCATAAAATGTCCCGAATCCTCTTGTAAGCTCAATATCCGGCTATCGGAGTTACAGGAACTCAGCGATCATATCCAACTGGTAAAGACCACGAATGAAGAGACAAAGCAACGGGACAAAGTGAGTACAATGACAAGTGAAGAGGTTGCCAAGAAGTTTCAACAGATTGACTTCGACTTTGAGTTCCTTGAGTCTAATGATGCGGAGAGTGAACCCGATCTGGTCGACGAGGAGGAAAAGATGTATTTTTTTGACGAAGAGATGATTCTCAGAGAGAAGAGAAAAGCAAAGCAGAAGAGAACTTCAACTTTATCGTTATGGTGCTGGTATATCATTGCCTCCCAATATTGCTCTACAAATGGGAAACTCTACAAATTCTGCCCCTCGCCTGACTGTGATGGAATTGTTAAACTCAAAGGGTTCGATTCAGATGAAGTGGTTAACGTGAAGGAACTGGTTAGCAAGCTGTTCATCCCATCAGTTGAATGCTCTGAGCATCATAAATTCTGTTACAATTGCATGGAAGAAAACCATGCACCTATGCCATGCGAGTCATGCAAAGGATGGATAGAGAAATGTAAAGGTGATAGTGAGACAGCAAAGTGGATAACAGTGAATACCAAAGTGTGTCCCAAATGTGAGTCATCCATTGAAAAAAACGGTGGATGCAACCATATGACGTGCCGTAAGTGCTATTACGAATTTTGCTGGGTTTGTTTGGGCGATTGGAAAAGCCATAAAAGTAACTATAACTGTGATGCTTTTACTGAGAAGTCAGGACAAGAAGAAGCGAAACAATTGACCAGAAGAGCATTGTTGCGATACTTGTTTTACTTTGAAAGATTTGATAATCAAATGACATCAATCAAAAAAGATAAGGCGTTCGTGGAACAACTCGAGAGTAAAATTAAAGAAATCCAAATTGAAAATGGAGTTTCTTGGATCGAGAGTCAGTTTTATAGAGAGGCAATTGAAGCGTTACTGGATTGCAGAAGAACATTGATGTGGTCGTATGCAGTCTTGTTCGCAACACCTGAAGGTTTTGGTAAAAGAGTGATGGAGGGGGTTCAAAATGCACTGTTTTTGGAGGTTGAGAAAATTTCAAAGCTTTTCGAAACTACAAGTACAACGTCATTGATGGCAATGAAAAGCAAGTTCCAGGAATGCAGAATTAGCGTTCTTAGAGCCCAGATGACTTTGTTGGATGTGTTTACTGACCAGTTGACTACTAAAGCTGTTGTCTTGTATCACATTTAGGAAGATGTGTATTTAGTTACTCTTTGTATGTGGATATATCAAAAACCAGTAATTTAAGTGAATACAGTTGATCTACTAAGTGAGTAAGACAATGTGATGATTAATATAGTTAGGAAAGAATATTAAAGAATAACGGTGAACATGCAGAAAACGAAAGAAGAAGATAATAAAATATGCAATTCCTTTTACATGCAAAAAAGATATATAAAAAAAAAGATTTCTTTTGAGTCAGTCTCTAAACAGAATTGATCTCGTCGACCAAAGCCAAAACTAATGCTGTTCTAGAAGGAATGTAAACTTGCAGGAAATTGTTTCTGTTGTTCCATTGTAAATTGGTAGTGTAAAATTCAGATGCAGACTCATCAATTCTATCATGACCACCATACTCTTTTCTATCGGAGTTCAAAATGATTCTGTAAGTACCGCCCTTGTCAGCACCAACCCTGTAGTCTGTGTATGAGTTTGTTGGATGAAAATTGAAGATGAACAATTTGTTATTTCTTTCGAAAACAACAACTTTATCTCCTTCATGCTTCAAAGAAATATAGGCAGGATCCGCATTCAACCAGGTGTATTTGGTTTCAGTAGTATTCATAGCCTTGTCAAAATTATATAAGAATTTGTATCTCAATAAATCATCGTGAATCAAATTGAATTGTCTTCTGGCATAATGATAGGACTGATCATTACCAACTCTTGGGAAATCTAACCATTCAGGATGTCCAAACTCATTACCTTCGAAATTCAAATAGGCTTCACCACCTAAAGCCTGGGTGATCAATCTTATCATCTTGTGTAGTTGCATACCTCTATCAACAACAGGAGTGAGAGGTGAAATACAAGACATATTGGTATACATTTCAGCATCCATTAACCAAAATGCCAAAGTTTTATCTCCAACCAAGGCTTGATCATGGGACTCTGCATATGAAATACACTTCTCCTTGTATCTTCTATTTTCTAAAGTATGGGTGATATTGGCGAGATCCCAATCTTCATCCTTAGTATGTTTCAAAAGTTTAATCCACATATCTGGAATGGACATGGCCAATCTATAGTCAAAACCAACACCACCTGCAGAACGAGGCATACATAAGGTTGGGTAACCAGACACATCCTCAGCAACCGTTGTGATGGAGCAACCTTCCAACTTACCATATTCTCCACATAAATCATTGGCTAGCATCATATAAATAAGAGATTCTTTGTCAACCGGGCCAAATGGACTCAAGTACTCATTGTAGTCACCACTGAAACCTTCACCGATACCATGATGGGTATAAAGCATACTAGAAACACCATCAAATCTGAAACCGTCGAATTTGAACTCTTCTAGATAGTATTTCAAGTTACTCAACAAGAATCTTAAAGTTTCATAGCTACCATAGTTGAATAATCTTGAATCCCATTGATCATGAACACCCTTTCCTCCTGCATGGAAATAACAGTGGTCAGTACCATCAAACATGTTCAAACCATCATCAACGTTTTTAGAAGCATGAGAATGAACAACATCCAACAGGACTCTAATGCCCATTCCATGAGCAGTATCAATCAACTCTTTCAAATCTTCAGGGGTACCGAATCTTGAACTGATTGCGAAAAAGGAAGTGATTTGATAACCGAAGGATGCATAGTACGCATGTTCCATAATTGACATCAATTGAACGGTATTGTAACCTAAATCTTGGATGATTGGTAAGATATTCTTGGTGAACTCTTTGTAACTGGCAATTTTTGGTTGCGGAGAGGATATACCAACATGAGCTTCATAGATTTTCAAAGATTGAGGAAGTTGAGGTCTCTTGTTTTTGAAAACGTATTGAGTGTCAGGATTCCAGAATCTAGCTTCATAGTTGGAGCTTCCATATTCCTTAGGTGGTTCAGTTGCCCTATGAATATAAGGTGGTAATCTTGCAACTTTAGAGCCATCCGGTAAAGTTAGATAAATTTTCACTCTTGAATTATGGGGAATTGCAGGGGAGTTATCTGGTAAAGGTGGTAGAGTGACGGTGAAGACTCCGAAATCGTCCTTTGTCATGACATTCTTATCATGTTCCCAGTTATTGAAGTCACCAATCAAACAAGCATGAATTGCATTAGGTGCATACTCTTGGTAGACAATCGAATTGTCAGGTTGAATATGCAAACCTCTTTTCTTATAAGAGTCAGCAAACTTCAAGATACCACCTTCGTTATTTTGGAATTTCACTTCCCAATCATCGGCCAGCTTTCTTCTGTAGGCCAATTCTTCTGTGAACGGTTGTAACCATGGATCAACGTCAACCACTCCTTGCACTGAGGGGAACTTTGGTTGGACTTGTGCTGTTTCTGGGTATGCAGTCTTATCGATAGACATAGTTGTTTTTACTTGTTGGATGTTCAAATGGACGAGCAAGAATCGATGCCAATGGTAATTGATGTGGATAACCAAGAAAAAGGGATTGGTTCTTCTTTTAAAAGAGTGAAGATTAAACACAGCAACCTGGAGGAGAAAAGAGGAGGCAGGGTGATCACCTCATTGCTAAAGGGCGAGTTGGTCAGATAGGCAGCCCACCAACTTAGGCTTCTCCACACTGCAGAGCCGCTCGGGAGGTTGCTGGTCGCTCTTTCTGGACGGGTGCCATTTTCGACGCGTCGATCGGCGCAGCACCAGCACTAACATTACCCGGCCGCGGTGAGCAACGCGCAACGCCTCACACCGGTCCAAATTGGCAAGGAATAAAAAATTTTCGCACTCGCAGGAGGAACAGGAGCTGGATGGTGAAAAGTTTCACTTACTGAAATCTCTTCTTCTTGACTCTTTTGCAACTGGATCACGATACACTCTTTTCCTCTCTTCTTTCTCCATCATTGATATCCATACCTATCGAAAAATGTCCAGACCTCAAGTTACTGTTATCTCCTTAGAAGGTAAGAACACCTCCGCTTCTTTACCATTACCAGCCGTCTTCAAGGCTCCAATCAGACCTGATATTGTTCACTCTGTCTTCACCAGAGTCAACAAGAACAAGAGACAAGCTTACGCTGTCGCTGAAAACGCTGGTCACCAAACCTCTGCTGAATCATGGGGTACTGGTAGAGCTGTTGCCAGAATTCCAAGAGTTGGTGGTGGTGGTACCCACAGATCCGGTCAAGCTGCTTTCGGTAACATGTGTAGAGGTGGTCGTATGTTTGCTCCAACCAAGATCTGGAGAAAATGGCACGTCAAGGTCAACCATAACGAAAAGAGATACGCTACTGCTTCCGCTATTGCTGCTACTGCTATCCAATCTTTAGTTTTGGCTAGAGGTCACAGAATCGAAAAGATTCCAGAAATCCCATTAGTTGTCTCCTCCGACTTAGAATCCGTTCAAAAGACCAAGGATGCTGTTGCTGCTTTGAAGGCTTTCGGTGCTCACAAGGATGTCATCAAGGTCATCAAGTCCAAGAAGGTTAGAGCCGGTAAGGGTAAGTTGAGAAACAGAAGATGGACTCAAAGAAGAGGTCCATTAGTTGTCTACGCTAACGATAACGGTCTTGTTAAGGCTTTCAGAAACGTTCCAGGTGTCGAAACCGCTAACGTTAAGTCTTTAGGTTTATTACAATTAGCTCCAGGTGCTCACTTAGGTAGATTCGTTATCTGGACTGAATCCGCTTTTGCTGCTTTAGATTCCGTTTACGAATCCTTACCAGCTAACATCATCACCAACACTGATGTTACCAGATTAATCAACTCTGCTGAAGTCCAAGCTGTCGTTAGACCAGCTGGTCAATCCACTCAAAAGAGAACCCACGTCTTGAAGAAGAACCCATTGAAGAACAAGCAAGTCTTATTAAGATTAAACCCTTACGCTAAGGCTTTCGCTGAAAAGAAGTTAGGTTCCACTGTTGCCAAGTCCGACAAGGCTACTCCATCAAAGGGTCAATTCTTGGAAGTTTTGAACTCAAACTAAGTGTTTCTACAAGTTAATTTTGATTAATTTCTGAAATGTTTAAAAAACCCGACTTTTTTGAGAAAGATCAAAAGATCTAGTTTTCAATTGTTTTACGTGTATCTTATTTTATGTATCCAATACTTTTATATCAGTATATGTATATCTCAACGATTAGGTTTTCTTTCGAACATATATCTGTAACTGTATTCATTATTATCCATTCATAAAAGAGAGTCTAGTCTATATGGCTGAGTTGACTCCAGCCAGCCAGGATCTCCGGGGCCAACCGGGTGGTTTGTGCGCAGCGTCCACTTCCGCAGCCCCGGGAGAGTCGCGCCTTTTAAATTGCTCCATTGTTCTTCCCCAGAAAATTGGCCCGAGTGGGCAATTGTTAGCTCCAGAGACCCTGGTGACGATTTGATTTGCTTTACGGGGCCTTGGTTGGCTCCATTTGAACAGTTTCAATTGAAAATAATTGTTGAAAACAAGTGTACAGCAGAACACACAATGCACTTGTCTCACGTAATATTACGGTACACGAGAGACTAATCTACTCGAAGGCTGTTTCACTTGGGGAAATCTGTTTCACTCTCTGTTTCCGTCTCTGTTTCTCTTCTTTCACCGACCCCACCACTTCTACAGAAGTAGACTTGTATCACAATCTTCGTCAGTTCCAACTTTCCTGTGCCCCAAACTAGCAAAAAGATTAGATTGATTCAATAAAAAAAGGCTTTTCTCTTGATATCGTCGACACATGGAGAAAACTTGTTAAAATTCTTTCCCAATCTCCACATATTATTCTTCATCATTTTTCTATTTCTCCTTTCAGTTTCATCTCTTGCGTACGATCTGAGCATTACATCCAGCAAACTGTCACCATCATCATCTCTTTTCACCAGTCGACAACACCCTACAGAAATACAAAATCCACATTATTCTTTAATAATATTCTATCTTTCAATCTCCCCCACACATAGATCATCATTTTTCTCCGCCTCAAGATTGTGCACAGGGTAGGCGTACAACATTGCCAACTACTCTGATCAATCAACAAGCAAACCACACACCATATTATTATTCCATAACCAACCATGACCAAGAAACTAGCTCCAAACGTGAAACAATTAAGAAAACCAACTAGAGTTGCATGCGAATTTTGTCACTCAAAACATCTTCAATGTGATGATACAAGACCTTGCAAAAATTGTACAAAGAGAGGACTGGCAGATGGATGCAAAGATGCAACAAGAAAGAAGAAAACAACTTTCAGAAAAGTCCAAGATGCTACTGAAGATGGTGGAATTCAACAACAGCGAAAAAGAAGAAAGAAGAAAGATACTGTATCAACATCCACTTTTGCAAATATCACTGATAAGGAAGGCTCATCAGCTACTTCTGACTCTACATCCAATTCATCTTATTCTCCATCCATGAAGTTGGAAAACGATTACTCGGAGTCATCAAAATTCACAGTTTACCCTATTCCTTCTGATGCCAAAAATACTTTGGAATTATCTGAAACCACTCTATCAACACTCATGAATCCAATACCTCGTATGTCACAATCCGGTAGTCCAAATCGATCGTCAGCCATTATGATAACACCCCCACTCTCTAATGGTATGGACCATTTAACCAGCAATGAAGACCAAGGGTTGGAGTTCAGAGCTCCTTCGAGATCATCCGCAGTGGTCCCCATGGGAACAGGGTTCAACCTATCCAACAACACAAATCAATTCAATTATAATAATAACACAAACTCTCATGCAGCAGGGTTCATCAAACCTCCAAATCAACATCTTTTCTACGCATCCTCATCATTAGGAACCAGATCAAAAGAATCCACAGCTACACCAGATGCTCTTTCTACCGCGTCCGATATATTATCAACGAATAGCTCAATAAAACAGTTCGAGTCTACCATAGCAAATGACGAGTATCTCAAACTAACAGATTTGCTTGCCACGAACCCACCATCACCAAGTGAGGAATATTTCGACATTGAAGATGATGATTCTGGTACTAGACCATACATTGAGATCAACATTCAAGAAAATACAATGATTTCATCCTACCCTAATAACAACACTCCAAATTCATACGTTTATAATGAGAAACATTCGACAATGCCAAATACCGCAAAGGAGGTGCCGAATGATCTTCAAGAAGATGAAGATTATTCATCACCATTATTAATGAGGCACGTTATCAAAAGACCCGATGATATTTATTTGACTAGTATTGTTAAAGCATATCAGTATCCTAAAGCTTATCACGCATTGATTTCATACTTGAAGAAAAGATTTAACAAAGATCAACTTATTGAGATTGCGAAATGTATGGCCAAATACAGACCCTCATTCATCTCAGCTACTAAGAACTTGGTTGAGAATGATCTTATATTCACCGAAAGATCATTTCAACGAACTTTGCTTGAATATGAAAACTTGATATCGCTGTCACCGTCACCAACGATCATCTGGAGAAGAACTGGTGAGATCGTGGCATTGACGAATGAATTTGCAACAATGACGGGGTATTCGAAGATGTCTTTGTTGACTAAGAGAACATTCATAGTTGAGCTAATGGATGATGAAAGTACCATCAAATATTTTAGAAGTTTTAGTAATTTTGCATTTGGTGATTTGAATGCCACTTATTTGACAGATTGTAATTTACGAAAGGCCAATGAAAGTGATTATTTGAAATGTTGTTGTGTTTGGACTATAAAGAGAGATGTGTTTGATATTCCAATGTTGATCGTTGGACAGTTTTTACCTGTTTTGAATTAGTAACGAGGTGTCCATTTCATACCAATCTATTTACTACATTAATCTTTTACTTTGTATTATCGTTGAAAATAAAACATCAATAGTACTACATTGTTAACTGCGCATAAAGTTAAACATAAAGGAATTTTTTAATCTGTAGAGCAATGTGTGAATAATCTAAGAGATTTAAAATGTAAAATTTGTAAAATTATAGACTTATAATAACTGATATAATTAATTACTCATTAATCAAGCCTTCAAGATCTTATCGATAACCTTAGCGAACGCAACAACTTCTTCGTCAAAGTATCTTCTAGCGGACAATTGGATAGCAATTGGAGCTTTAACGAATAGTTCTGGGATATATTTATCTTGCTCGATTTGATCAACCACTGATCTAGGAGTATAAGTGGTATCCTTGACGTCAATGCTTGGATCTTGGAATAGACCAGTTGGCATAGCCAAACTTGGAAGATCCAAAATGTTAAACAAAGATGTGTAACCCCAGTAGTATGGACCAGAAAGACCTTCTTCTATACACACTGGTGCGACACCGGTATAGTTTGGTGAGATGATGAAATCAACCTTGTTTTTGACTAAGTAATCATTGTATGCTTTTCTTAAGTTGTCTCTTTGGTAGTTCAATTCTCTGTTCTCAGTGATACTCAAAGCCTTGTCACCTTGACCAAATGATAAAGCCCATTTGGTCAAGTGCATTAATGGTTCACCTGAAGGTCTAATCATTTCCTTTTGAGCGTAGTTACCATCACAAGTATAAAGAGCAGATGCAACATCGTATGCTTCTTGGATTAACAATGGTTCAAACTTGATAACATTGACACCAGCAGCGGTTAATTTCTCTGCAACATATTCCAAACCTCTACCAATTGGTGGATGTGGCTTGACTAAACCATCATCGTACATAATTGCAACTGTAACTTCGGATGGCTTTGGTTCAGCAACTTCTCTCCAAGGCATTGGTAGACACCATTGATCCAAATCCCATGGCTTACCAGCATTGATATAACTTTTCATGAACAATTCAATATCATCGATAGAGTTGGCTAATGGACCAGCGACGGCAACAACAGATTCTTGTCCCTTACCTGAAGAGACACCACCAAAGACAGAGATTCTTCTTGAAGTTGGTCTTAAACCAAAAGTACCAGAAAATGCAGCTGGACCTCTAATAGAACCACCAATATCGGTACCAACACCTAATGGTGAGGCTTTAGAACCAACAGATGCACCTTCACCACCGGAAGAACCACCAGCTGTCAATAATGTGTTGATTGGGTTTCTGGTTCTACCAGTGATGTTGTTGTTTGAATCCAAGTGCATCAAACTTTGAGGTTCGTTGGTTCTGACGAAAAACACAGCACCCAAGTTTCTCAAAACTTGAACAGTGACGGCACTTTCCTTTGGGATGTTGGTTAACCAACCGACCCAACCACCATGGGTAATCTTACCAGCGTAACCAATTTGTTCTTTCAAAGAGATTGGGATACCATGAAGTGGACCAATTGTCTTACCGTTCTTTTCTAAGTAGTCATCTAGCTCTTGAGCTCTGATGATAGCTTCGTTAATGAAAAAATCACAGGCAAAGTTTGTGAATTGGTGAGAGATAACAGCTCTGTGAGCGAAGGCTTTTAAAACTTCAACAGAGGTGTATTTCTTAGACTCAATAGCCTTGTATAATTCAGTGGATGTTAAATCGGTGATAATATGTTCTTCAGGGGATAAGTATTTGGTTTCTGACAAATATTTCAAAGTGTCAAATGATTCTTCATCAATGGATGAAGGGATTTCAGATTCTGGAACTCTGTATTCTGGTAAAGCATTTTTATCAAGGTCTTCTAAATAAGCTTTGATCTTTGGTTTCCAGGTTTCAAACAATTCAGGATTTGTGAAATCATCCGTGAATTTGTAAAATGATTCGATATTTGCAGGGGCGCCGGTTTCAACCATTGTGTTATAATTGAAATAAAGATGGGGTATTAAGAGTATTTCAGTCTAATGAAGAAAGTATCAAGGAAAAGAAAAGAAAGAGGAAAGGAATAACAAAAGGAACTAGGTAGGTTTACAGCAGGAGTTTAGAATGTCAAAGGGGAAATTCACTACTTTTATATACAACCTGGAAATATCCTATTGTCGGAAAGTTCACAGGCCAAATCATCTTGGATCGTTAACTGATAACGAGCGGACCTGCTGGAAATTCGGAATGCATCTTCCTGTCGCGTAATTTTCGCCGCGGTGGTTTCCCAGTTGGGGCATCGCGAGAGTGGCACAGTAATGCTGCGCCCGGTGTGCTGCTGCTGCTTTGGGAATGTGGAAGCGTTGGCGAGTGCCTTCTCCAGATGGGATGGAGAAACTGGAACCTGGAATCTGGGGAAGGGAGTTGGGTAGAGTCTCTGTTGGAAGCTCCAAGCCGAGCAAGAGGCTCCATTTGATACATTGTGGTATAGTGTGCCATGCGTGAATCAAAATTGAGCACCCGCTTAGCAATTGAGGCCTTTGTTGCTCTGGATCGATCACCTTCTGATCGTACTCTTAATACCGCAATGGGAAGTTACAAGATCAGCAGAAAAATGATTAATATCCGACAGATAAGACACCCGAACACCAGATAAGCTACTTAGTGTACAATGCGTCGATCGGCGATCGTCGTGCGGAAATATCCGTAAGATGCTTTCCCAGTATTAGCAGACAATTTCCTCATACATTCTGCTCACCTCCTGCGCATGAGACCCTCATTTTAAAACCAAAAAAGAAAAAATTTGAGCGGGAAATTTTGCAACTCCAAAACAGCCCAATTTCACCACCACATCACCTCTGAGTGACCTTCAATATTTAATAAACACAAATTCCCCATACAACTTACAAATCTTTTACACTCTATACTAATTAGTACGGCTAATTAAAGAGCAACATTTACCTTACTTCATAGAAAAATCTTCCCCATTTTTTTACACAAGTCTTACCTTACACGAGAGCTGTCGAATGATAAAATTACCCACACTCCTCCCTTTAAAATACAATCATGTCCCTCCAAAAACTAGTCCACGTTTCAGTGGAAAAGAGGAAATTAGAAGTCACCGAAATGGATGATGACGACTCCAATACCAACAAAAACAATTATAGCCAAAGTACAAAGTCATTATCGTCTAAAAACAAGAAAAGATCGTGTGATATCAGCAAATCTCAAAAGACAAGATCAAAGACAGGTTGTTTCACGTGCAGAAAAAGAAAGAAGAAGTGCGATGAAGGGTTTCCTACTTGTTCTGGTTGTGAAAGAAATTTCTTAAAATGTTCTTGGCCTAGCCACAGCTCTGAGACCCTTCCAAAGAGTTTCAAAATTAAGCCATCTACAGGTACGGAATTGGATATTACTCAATCTTCAATCATCTCTTCTTCTGATAATGATACAACAACAGTAACAACAACAGCAACAACAACCGCTCTGGATACAGATTCCGATCCTTCTGTTACTGCATTCACCATCAAGATATCAGAGAAAGCCAGACTAGTGATTCCTATCGAGATCAACGAAGATGACGAGATACACCAAGAGTATGACATTCCAACAAAGTTATGCTCAACTATTGAGATCCCTTCGTATAAACACCATATACCATTAGAACTACTAGATGTTGGAGCAAGCTCGCCAAACTTACTTTCATCACTAGAAAGCTCCTCTTCAACACCATTGGGTGTTAGCTCGATCGAACTACAGTCCGTGAATCAAATGTTCACCTCGTTGTACGATACACTTGAATCCGACCATCATTCTTGGGGTTCTGCTATTGCTGCAGATGGCACCAGTATGTACAAGGAATTTGTCGATACATATATCAAGTCTCCACCTTCCTTATCTTCTGAGGATGATAATAGTTCCACTTCATCATCCTCAAGTACCCTGTCTAATATTGCACTACGGGAAATGCTATACGCTTGTGGCTCTTCTTTCATGAACAAGAATGGCTCACAACAATACTCGGGTATTGCTAATAATGGTAAAAAGGTCAATACCATCAGAAAACCAATTTCCAACAAGTCTGTGAAATTAACTGAGAAGATAATTGAAAAATCATGGATTGCTATTGCTTTGAAGACTTTACACATGATCAACTCATTTTTGGGTATCGAGAATATGGAATTGATAAACGAGTCCGACCATTCTCTTGAAACTCAAAAGAAGATATTCATACAGTTTGTCTGTACATTAGGAATTGGTTTGTATTTTTGTACATTTGAACAAATGATACAGCTTCCTAATCCATTTCAGGTGTTTGACCACTATAGAGAACAAGTTTCAAAGGTTCTTTTTGATGATGCAAATAGTTCGCTTGGAAACAATAGTTGGTTGAGCAATGTTGTTTTTGGTGCCACTTTGAACTGTCTTGAGAACACTTCCAAATTGTTCTGGTTAATTAGAATGTTCAATGCCATGGAATTGACCCAATTTGAACGTTACTTGAGCGATGTGAAAGCTGATATGACTTTATTATGGACCACTTTGCAAACATCTGAGATACAGTTGGAGTCAATGGAATCGAGTTCTTTTCCTGATTCATCAAGTTTTGATGAGATTGAAAACAATCTGTCGTTTGCCAAGACTATTCACCAGGCACTAGAAATATTACATTTGAAACTTACTGATCCAACGATGAACACTTCCAATCCTATAGTTGCATTCTACATTGATCAACTCATCCAATCATACCAGATGCTACCATCACAGGTATTGGTGGTGCAGCCAAAGACAGCATTTCAACTTCCTCTTGCATCATGTATGATAATTCCGTTGTTTATCGCTGGTTGTGGCTCACAATCTTTAGAGCATCGTGAATTTATATCCAAAGAAATGTATAACCACGCTCACGCTTCCGAATCACGTTTTACTGAATTGGTGGCCTCGAAATTGGAAGATAGTTGGTGCATTGGTGAAAGAGGAGGGGCATCTAGTTTTGATGCGTTGGTTTCTAGAATTGGGTTTGATGGTTTATCTGCTTGATTTTTGTTTATATAGTGTGCGCTTGCTTTTATTATATTTATTGGGTATGCTGTTTTGTTCTGCTTTTATATTAATGCTTTTCCTTATGCTTTTTCTTTTACTTTTTACTTTTAGATACGACTTTGCCTTTGCTCTTTCTTTTGATGTATTGCTATCATCTTCCATGTTTAGTTCTCGTTCTACCTTCCTTTAATTACGTAAATACTATTTACCTTTTTTTTGAAGAGATCTTTGGGCTTCCTTCCTGCCCTTCAGGTACATATGCGTAGCAGGGAGTTAAGCATCCTGGGGATCAGACTACGCGGTGCAAGGAGTTAAGCAAGCGAGTCTCGGCGACCACCTTCCTCATTGGGAAACTGCTTCGCATCGCTTTCCTAACAGAATCTTTCCGAGATAAGAAGGAAAGGTATAAGTTAACGAGCTGGATGGCGGATCTGACAAATCAAGCAGACTTTATATAGCTTTTCAAGTCGCCATATTAAACAGAATCCCCATACCCATAGTGGTTTCTTCAATTGATAGTTCATATACCATTACACCTCATAAAAAGCCAAACTACAATGTCTTATCCTCTAGAAGCCGAAATCAAAATTCCAAATGGAAAAACTTACAAACAACCAACTGGTTTGTTCATCAACAACGAATTCATCAAGTCGGAAGATGGCCAGACCATCGAAGTTACAGATCCAGCTGATGAATCTGTGATCTGTTCCGTTTACTTGGGTACAGCAAACGACGCTGACAAAGCTGTTGAAGCTGCTTCCAAAGCCTATGACGAAACTTGGTCAACCTACAGTGGTAAAAAGAGATCAGATATCTTATACAAAATTGGTGAATTAATTACCGAACATTCTGACCATATTGCTGATTTGGAAGCCATCGAAGCCGGTAAACCAAAGTCCACCAATGCTATCTATGACGTTCTACACTCTGCCGACGTTTTCAAATACTATGCTGGTCTTGCAATCACTGCCCAAAGCGGTAAAACCATTGAATCCGAATTATCCAAATTCACTTATACCATCTCAGAACCATACGGTGTGTGCGCAGCCATCATTGCCTGGAACTTTCCAGTTTCCACTTTAGCATGGAAATCTGCTCCTTGTTTAGCAGCTGGAAATACCTTGATTGTGAAGTGTGCTGAAAACACTCCATTATCTGCTTTATATATGTGTGAGCTATTCAGAGAAGCTGGATTACCAGCAGGTGTCATCAATGTGATGTGCGGTTTAGGACGTACTTGTGGTTCTGCTCTTGCTGGTCACAAGAAGGTTCAAAAAATCTCGTTCACAGGTTCAACTGGTGTTGGTCAAATAATTCAAAAGCAGGCTGCTGATAATTTGAAGGCATGTACTTTGGAATGTGGTGGTAAGTCTCCTTTGGTTATTTATGAAGATGCCGATCTTGAGCAAGCTGTGAAATGGGCCGCATTTGGAATTTTCTTCAACAAGGGTGAAATTTGTACTGCCTCATCCAGAATCTATGTTCAAGAGAGTATCTATGACAAGTTTTTAGAAGAATATAAGAAGCACGTTGAAGAAAACTATGTTCAAGGTGCTCCATTTGCAGAAGGTACCACTGTTGGTCCCCAAGTGTCTAAGGTTCAGCAAGAAAAGGTTTTAGGTTACATTCAATCTGGTATAGAAGAAGGTGCAAGAGTGGTTTCAGGTGGTAAAATCCCTGAAAAGTTCGCAACTAAAGGTTGTTATATCGAGCCAACTATTTTGGCTGACTGTAACCAAACTATGAAGGTGGTTCAGGAGGAAATCTTTGGTCCTGTCGTTACTGTTTCAAAGTTCTCCACTGATGAAGAAGCCATCAAGTACTCCAACGACTGTGACTATGGTTTGGCCGCATACTTATTCACCAAAGACATTACAAGATCACAAAACTATATCAGAAAGGTGCAGAGTGGACAAGTGTTTGTGAACTTCACCTTTGCTGCTGATTTCAGAGTTCCATTTGGTGGTCATAAGATGTCCGGTAATGGTAGAGAGTTGGGTGAAGCGGGACTTGCAGCTTTCCAGCAGACAAAGGCCGTCCACATCAACTTGTCCGGCAAGTTGTAAACTATACACTAGTATGTTCTCCCGTGTAAACTATTTATTTATTTTCTATGTGTCTTGTATACGACAATAAAAATACCATTGCCTGATCTGAAATAGAGTGTAGTGTAAATTTGCACCGCGCACGCAGCTGGCTCAAAATTTGTTGAAAAAACATGAGACAAGAAATAAGGGAACATGTATTACGAACCAGTGGGCAGTTAGTTCCCTGTTCTGATTCGACATCCTGCCTCTCCCTTGATCAGATCACAACCTCACAACCTCACAACAGACCCCATCCAAGGAACATTTAACGTCTCCTTACAATCTCTTTACGCTCACGCTTTCCTCCCACTTTCCATTGCTCCATAGTTTTTTTCAAGAGGTTGAATCATCGCATAGTCAGATACATTCACATATACAAACATATATAGATTCATATATATGATCTCCAAGAACACACCAGATCTGAAAATAGAACAAATATACAGAATATGAACTGTGGTAGGGGAAGAGTGCGAAGATGTTCATTGAAAGACACCGTATCTAGGCTGATTTTGAGTTTGGCTCATGTTCCTTCTTCTCCAGCAGATCGGCTACTTGTTACTTTTCCTCCTACATCTCCTGTAGTGAAAGGTCAAATAAGGTTTATAGCTGAGTCTAAGAGATACTCTACAGATTCAATACCCCTAGGATACCCTGCTAAAATAATAGATTTCTCCTCAAGCCGTCTTGAGGGTATAGAGGAAGAGAAGCACCCCAATGAAAGTATCAACAGGGATGGAATCTTGGATGACCAACGAACTAAGTCACCAGAAACAAACCATTTCAACAGAGCTCAAAATTCAAAAACAAATATACACAGTAACATATTAGCAAACGCAGAACTATTCACCAATGTGAAAACATGCTTCTCTAACGCAGTACACAACAATTACGATTTCAGCTGTTTCATAGATTCAGATTACTCCAAATTCAAATCAATTTTAAGCTCAGAGAGAGAGAAATCTACCGATAGTGCAATCGGGGCTTCCGTTTCCGTCTCAAGAATCTCCGATCTAATAAACGATAGAAATTTTGACCACTTAATAAGTACATTAAAGAGAGAATTCTCCAGCGATATTTTTTTAACCCCTAACGACATTGAGGAGATAGTCAACTGCTCGAGCATACCCAAACCTTACAGATATACCATCATACGATTATATTCAAAACAATACGACCCTTTGTCCTTTTCAATAACTACAATCGAGACTATATTGCTATTGACTTCCTTTGCTCGTGATTTCACAGTGTTTGATGAATTATTCTCTGCCTACTTGGGCATAGCAGAAAATCCATCTGCTCATGTTCTCTCAACAGCATTGAGATTTTATTTGGAGACAGATAATGTTACCATCGCTACTCAAATATTCAACCAGTCTGTAATGTCATCAGATACTCTTGATTCATCAGTACTTCGAATTTATTTGGAGGATATTGGAAAGCTTACAAAAAATCCGAATGTTGGATACATGGCATACAGGCTTTGGTTATCGAAAAACCTTCCAATTGATGCCAGAACAGACGCTGTTCTCTATAGATTACTGAAATATTCTGGCTCAGCTGACCAACGTGAATGGCTCAAAAACTCCTTGGCCAAAAGAGATAGATCTCGTCAGAGTGGGATATTATTGATTGATTTGTTGGGTAAACTAAAGGACCCAAAGGAGTTGAATTTATTACACTCCTCTGGAGACTATGAAAAGTGGTGCGCACGTCTTAAAGAAGAAAGTAAGTATGAACATGATAGATTCATTAACGCTGTTTTGGATTTGAACTTGAGATCAGGGAATCTGGAGAGAGCTAGAAATATGTTGATGAATACAGACGAGAAAAAAACATTTTTGATCAGAATCCGTATTATAATAGATAACATTAAAAAGTTGAAAAGACCAGATATAGTTTTCAAATTTTTGTTCAAATTGCATCAAGAAATCGGATTGAAAATGAATCCCGATTATGTTTCCAGTTTGAGAAATGCGCTATTGTCAACATATCCATATTACGGTTCAAAAATCAATCTAAAGTTTAGAGATTTCTTTTTCGCAAGATCACACTACCAATTCAAGTATAAATCCAATATAATAGGAACGAAACATTCCAAGATAACTAAGCATGGTTATAGGTTACCAAATCCACAATCATCAATACGATATTCTAATGGGGAACAGCCAATGTCAGATGATCCTTTCATTGATTCCATCGAAGCTAAAATCAAAGCAGGTGTGAGACCAACACGTTCAAAAGTCATCCTTGCCATTGAAAATAGCAAGAATATCACCGAGTTCAACAGATTACTCTCGTTGGTTGAGAACGACCATCATATGTTTGATCAAGACGACCCAATATTAAGATTAGAAATAGCCTGGAAGCATAGGGAATTTCGTACCATGCAAGGACAACCGATCGTTGATGTTTTGGATGATATTTTGGAGTATCAATCTTACTCACTGACATTTTCACAATTACTCAGAATGTTGTTATCATGCAACAAGCTTTTGCTCTTTGACACTGGTCATAAGGTTTTAAACTTGATAGCCGAGCGTAATCTTTTACCATTGGATGATCAAGAGTCAACTAGATTTGTTTATGCTTTGGTAATGTTTTATCTCAGACAAGATAGGTATGATTCTTTGGTTAAGGTTCTTCAATCAATCAGTTATGATGATGAATTTCATGGAAATCGATACTTTATTGAGAGACTATCTGATATGGGTCATAAATATAGCACTGTTTTTTTTACACGTTTGGATACAGCCAAGTTTGAGAATGAAGAAGCAAGGGAAGCTGAGATAAAACTACATAATACTTTCCTTGCGTATTATTTTGAAGTGGTTGAGAAATTGAGAGTTAAAGAGAAATTGCACAAGAAGAAAGTGTTAGAACAAGTTGACACTTATTTGGATAGTTATGTTGAATGGCTTGAAACGGATAGAGTGAAGAGAAAGTAGTCAGATGATCACAAACTCCTGGAAACATCTGCTTAACATTATATAGAACAGTATAGAAAGCATCTTTGTAAATAGAATAAAAAGAAACCTCATTTGAATGGACTCACTAGATAGAAAAACAGCCTGTGCAGTTTCGTACACGCGGCAAAGCGCCAACAAAATAAGAGAAAATATATTGGATCACCGTGTCACGATAATACACATGATTCGAATCTTGCTTGGTTGATTGGCGTAACCAAAACTAGACAGTTTGAAAACTCACGTTCCAGTGCTATCATCGGATACATATATATAAAGAATCATTTGTTCTAGTGAATGTCAGATATCATAGAAGGCCCCTTGAAAGGCCTATCGTCCGAGCTTCAAGATGAGCTTTTGTTAAAGAATCTGGAAGTTTTAACATGCCCAATATGTCAAGAGCTCATGGGAACGCCATTCATAGTCACCACATGTGGACACTCATTCTGTTACAGTTGTCTTACTGAATGGTTCCGAAATAGTCTAAGTTGCCCATTGTGTCGTGAAAATGTGAGACATCCACCTGTTTTAAATCAAGCTTTGAAGCAACTGTTGCATAATATGACTGATACCGTGATTAAAGATGATCCAGATAAGAAAAGTTCCATTACTAGTCATTTCAAAAATAAAGATTATGATTATCTGAATGATATCAAGTTGAAAGTCCCATTGTTCAAGAAGTTTTTCGAACATATAAGTGAGGCCATTGTGGACGCTACTGATGGTGTTCCAAGATGCAGTGCTTGCCATTGGGAGGTACATGGATCTACATGCTTGAATTGTGGTAGACGATTGATAGTTGAAGGAGCTGGAAATTGGGATTCAGACGATGAAGAAGAAGGAGATAGTATTTTGTTTGATACTGCAGCCGTACTCAACGGCAGATTACCTAGGGGTATCATAGGAGGTGAGGACGAGGGCGATGATGATGATCAAGATGGCGATGACGGTAGTAGTGGTGGTGACGATGATGATGATGATGATGCTGATTTCCAGGCTGCAATGAACAGGTATGATGGAGCTCCAACGGTATATCAATGGAGAGACGATCCAGAAGATGAAGAGGAAGAAGAAGATGAAGAGGACCGTGAGTTTCTCGATGATCGATCTCTTGATGATATTTTGAACGATTACAGTTCTAGTGAGGATGAAGTAGGGTTAGTTTCATATCAGAATAGAACGGCAAGACATGTCAGCTTTGTCACTCCTCAACCATCAGCTGGAAGTGATATACCGATAAGCAGACCTATAAGCAGCGGCAATGCAAGATTAAGAAGAAGGCTGCAATTGATACACTCATCATCTGATGAAGAAGATTCGGTTGGCAATACGATGGACGTAGATGCTAATGACGAAACCAACAGTGATTCAGATCTTCCCACCTCTACAAGAAGAAACCCTACCGTTATAAAAGATTCCGAAGATGACGAATCTGAAGATGATGACTCTGAAATAAGTACACCACAAATAAGGCCATTACCACAACGTTTCAATGTGGAAAGAAGTTTGATTAATACTGCTAACAGCACACATAACAATATGCATGCAATACATCACAATTATCATAACAACAGCAGCAACAGCAACAGCAACAGCAACAACCACAACAATAATAATAACTCTGGTAATGGGAATGGTACTGGCACTGTTTTATCGAGGTTGAGTAGAATGATATCCCATAACCATGGTTTAAATTTTTCAAATAGAAATCAAAGATCAGAAGTTTATAGAAATTCAAGAAGACGAAGAAGAACCAGACCAGACTCTCCTGCCTCTCCTGCCTTTGCCAATGTTGATGGAAGCTGAGATGTTATGCTGCGCTTGAGTTTTGTGGTGTGGTTATTTGGGTGATATCTTTTTGCTTGGTCTTATAGCATGTATATATGTTTATCTATAACTTACTCTTAGGTGTTTCAAAACAAGTAAAGTGATTAGAGCAATGAATGTATGTAATGAGAAGTATACATCCTTTAAGGGTAGCAAATTGGCAAATTAGCAAAGTAATAGAATGGGAAAATGAAAGCGAAAATTAGTCATTACTTTTATTATTATTACCAGTTCGTAGTTCATCTTGAAAACTTCAAGTATTTGGACAATCAATGGTAAAAAGAATAGGCTTCATCTGAAAAAATACCATTTAATTTACTTATTAATTCTAATTCAAAGTTACAGCTTATTTCTAGTAGGTACGGTACTATATTTGTTGACAATACTACAAAAGTGTCAAACAAGAAAACAAACATCACTTTATATAACCAAGAAAATCTTATCAGCAATCCTCATACCTACCTACTTCTGAAAGTTTGAAGGATACTAATAGTTGGATACACTGAAAGAAGGAGCAAGAGGGAAAAAGGGCCTGGCGAGTCTTGCGATACTGGTGCAAAGGTGATAATGGCTCAACGTTGCCGTGGCTGCAAAGATTGTTGAGCTTTGAATTTTGCGGTAAATAAACAAACAGCAGGAAAAAACTTCGTGTGGACATCGCTCGCAACCCGCTGAGCTGGTAACTGGGAAATTGGGAAATTGAATCCACTCGACTCGACTCGAACTCTCTCGCGATTAGTCTAGCGGAAATGTAAATGGAAATCCGATCGACAATCCAATTTCCCATTTCCCATTTCCGCGTATCCGACAATACAGTTTCCGCGTTTCCGATACATGCAGATGCGAGATTTGATGGGAAATGAAGAGGGGTAGCTGGAGCAGCACCGCTGGGAATGTCGAGTCCGTGAGAAAGAAAGAACGAGGGAGAAACTCATTCACTTTCTATTTTCCGTTCGACAATGCAGCGTTTCTGGTAGACCCACCCGACACGGGAATGAACAAAGAAAGACCCAGACCCATACCAAACTCACACAACTACACACGAGGGCTCGTGATTCGGGTTTCTCGCAAGTGTCGGGAGAGGCCCCGAACAGCTTTCCTTTCCAAGTGTGAGTCTGGTGTCCGAGCTTGGTTGTCGGGAAAGAAGTCTCTTGCGTTCAATTTACTATAACTACAAGCGATGACTTGTACACCTACAATAACAACCACATCTAACTTCAGGGTAACATTGAACACTATGAAATATTATTTCGTCAACACATGCTACATGAATCTTTAGGTGCCGTTACTTAAAATGAAGTCACAAAACAAAAGGGGAAAGCTGTAAGTAGGAAGTATTACCCTGATACTGACACATGTGTCTCTTTTTAAAGTTGTGATTATGTGAGCATTGGACATTAGTAGGTGATTGTGGATTTCAAATTCAAAAGAGTCTAATACTGGCATGAATAGTACCTCTACATCAATTAGCTGTTCAAAACAACGCTTACTGGCCAATTGATCATTCTTCATTGTAAGTTATCTTGTAACATTGAAAAATGTTGTGTAGATTGAAAAATAACAGTCAATCGCAACGGACATTACAATTGGATGACGGAGCACTAGTTCCTATTAGTCAATACGGTGAAAAAAACAACAACATCCAACACTGCGAGCGGCTTATGCGCTATTTTTCATTCTTTTCTCTTGGAAGTTGTTTCATGGATATTGCAACTTTGCGTAATGCCATGTAGTCATACCAAAAGGTGGTGAAATTTACATGAAAGGCAAGATTGGATGGAGCATTATGACGTTGTAACACAGGGGTAGAGTAAAGAATGCAGATGGTGGTGTTTTCGGGGGATGTACAGCAGAAAATGTTAACCTCCGGCGATAGGGCGGTGTTTGAATGATTTGACAGAATTTGGTCCTTATCAATCCTGGAATAATGATTGGCCATACACTAGCAGCTGAGTGATTTTATTAGTGTTAGCGCTTAGGGAAGCTGGACAAGCTATGGAACTGGAAAGAATGAAGGAGTGAGAGATTAAAGGAAAGAACGGTATCACTGGTTAAACATTCTTATTGCAAAAAAAATACTCAGATCATATGAGTCTTGTGAGCAAGATGGGCATGGGAATACCGACGTAATATCTAGATTAAACAAGATCAAGTAGCACAAGACCCCATCATTCCTTTAATCTGGAGTACACTATGGCAGGGCTTACCATACTAAAAAATAAAGTGGGCTTTTGTGGAGATTACCAACTGGTTCAACCAACCAACTGGTTTCGGCGGGTGGTTATTCAGTATGAAAGAGGAATATAAAAACAGAACACGCCCGTGATGGGAGCATGGCAGACGAGTGGATGATGTCATGTAATAGTTATGCCGGAGGGACCAAGCAGTTTCCGGCACAATTTGCGTCCGTCTCTCTTTCCAACAGCCGCCAGAGGGGGAAGCCCCACAGAGCAAGACAAAGAACAAAAAGCAGCACTATCAATCTGACCTGGCCCTGGCCCGTCCCCTCTGCCCTGGAGCACAAGATTTCCAGCAGGAACAGATTACCGCAACCAGCGGAGGATCCTGCCCGATTTGTCAACTTCGATGGTCCAATACGGAGCTCATTAGACTCCTCAACGGTATGGCTCACACTCGAAATAGTATATCTGAAGATAAGCCACTGCAGAAGCCCACTACGAACTATCTCTCTCCTGTTTTCTAACTCGGTAGAATCGTCTTTAAATTCATGGTTTTACTCAACTGTACTTGTAGTGAATAAGAGATGGAGATATCGTATACATATATTCTACTTGAGCTCTTTTTTACAGTGAGGGCAAAAAAGAAAGCAGATGTAGGTTGCATGGATCTCTATGGCGCTCTGTATTGAGCTAATTAATTGGTCGTGTACCACCAGCACCGCTCGTCGGTCTTGTGACTCCTCGTGGACCAGTGAGAGCTCGTGGGAACACCCCCAATTCCCAGCCGACCAGCATCCCGCAGGCGAATGATTTCTAATCCAGACCCAAGGCTTACCCTACTGCCGAGCACACACCCCCATTGTCCCATGCAAAGCAGCAAAGCAGCAAAACAGCAAAACAGGCAAAAAAGGCGAGAGAGCTAAAACTGGCCTATGGAAATTGCATATCTCGCATTCGCTTCAAGGAAAAGAACAAATGAAAAGTCTCCCGGTCGTTCCGACGCTGGCATACGTGGTGCCGCACAACTTTTCTTTCTGTCTGCCTACGAGCGACGCAGTTTCCGCTCACCGATTATGTGTCGACAATTCCGAAAACTGAGTGGGAGGGCTAAATTCCCCGAAGCATTCTCAGCGGGAGAGAGTTGGTAACCGCAAATCCATTCCATTCCCGTCGACGGGAAATACGGAAACCTTTTGTTTTGTTTACAAGTTGCTTGTCTGAGAGATTTCTCCATTTAGCTGCAAGATTTGTTGGTCGACATCTTGGATTGAGTGTTTTGTTTACAACGTCTCTGGTAATTTTTATAACCATTTGGAAATCCAATTTTTTCTATTTCATTCAACTTTCTTCTTATATACACTGTTCTTCTTTTTTCTCCTCTTTCTTTTCTTAACCAAGTTAACAAACTCTTTTGTGTTCCTTCTAGCTTTTAGATTAATTGATCAGGTTTTCAACACTCATTTAAAGCATAGAAACTCGAAAGATGTCTGCTACCGAACCTACCAAGGAAAAGGCTCCTTTACAAGAAGAAGAAGGTGAAGATGAAGACATTGACCAATTGGTTTTAGATTTACAATCTAACCATGGTGGTGATGACGAAGATGCTGAAGATGAAGTTGATGAATCTTCCTTCAAAGTTGTCGCTGAAGAATTCTTACAAACTAACCCTGCTACTGGTTTAACTTCTGATGAAGTTGCCAGAAGAAAGAAGAAGTACGGTCTCAATCAAATGGCTGAAGAAAAAGAAAACTTAGTCTTGAAGTTCTGTATGTTCTTCATTGGTCCAATTCAATTCGTTATGGAAGCTGCTGCTATCTTAGCTGCCGGTTTAGAAGATTGGGTTGATTTTGGTGTTATTTTAGGTTTATTAGCTTTGAACGCTGGTGTTGGTTTCATCCAAGAATACCAAGCCGGTTCCATTGTTGAAGAATTGAAGAAGACATTAGCTAACACTGCTACCGTCATCAGAGATGGCCACCCAGTCGAAGTTGGTGCTGCTGAAGTTGTTCCAGGTGATATTTTACAATTAGAAGACGGTGTTGTCATCCCAGCTGATGGTAGACTAGTCTCTGAAGACTGTTTCTTACAAGTTGATCAATCCGCTATTACTGGTGAATCCTTAGCCGTTGACAAGAAGTCAGGTGACCCAACCTTTGCTTCTTCCACCGTCAAGAGAGGTGAAGCTTTGATGATTGTTACTGCTACTGGTGATTCTACTTTCGTTGGTAGAGCTGCTGCTTTGGTTAACAAGGCTTCTGGTGGTTCTGGTCATTTCACTGAAGTTTTGAACGGTATTGGTACTATTTTATTGGTCTTGGTTATCTTAACCTTGTTGATTGTTTGGACTGCTGGTTTCTACAGAACCGCAAAGATTGTTAGATTATTGAGATACACCTTAGCCATCACCATTGTTGGTGTCCCAGTCGGTTTACCAGCTGTTGTTACCACTACCATGGCTGTTGGTGCTGCTTACTTGGCTAAGAAACAAGCTATTGTTCAAAAGTTATCTGCTATTGAATCCTTAGCCGGTGTTGAAATCTTATGTTCCGATAAAACTGGTACTTTAACCAAGAACAAGTTATCCTTGCACGAACCATACACTGTTGAAGGTGTTGAAGCTGATGATTTAATGTTGACTGCTTGTTTAGCTGCTTCCAGAAAGAAGAAGGGTTTAGATGCTATCGATAAGGCTTTCTTGAAATCTTTAATTGCTTACCCAAGAGCTAGAGCTGCTTTAACTAAGTACAAGGTCTTGGAATTCCAACCTTTCGATCCTGTTTCCAAGAAGGTTACCGCTTTCGTTGAATCCCCAGAGGGAGAAAGAATTATTTGTGTCAAGGGTGCTCCATTGTTCG